>PDND01000219.1:0-43700 GCA_002572855.1 [Emmonsia] crescens
ACTTACCTTGTAACTTGTAACTTGTAACTTGTGTGTGTGTCCGTATTGAGGAATGAGGAATACGATGTTGCATATTATTTCATATTCATACTCATATTCATATTCACGAGGCAAATGATATTACTATGATATTATTATTATCGGCGTCTTCTTCTTCTTCTCATATTCATTGCTTTCCCTTGGTTTGGCTGCCTGATTATATATATATATATATATATATCTCTCTCTCTTGCGACCATGAAATATCAGATACATACTACCTTGATCCAGCTAGTTATCCATGGATATAATCATATTATGAAAGCTATCCAGCTAATATTCCTTAGGGTTTGGTTTGGCTTGGTAAGATTGGCGACTTGCTATTAAAAGAAATCATCCTTCTTCTCATCATCATCATCATCCTAATCCTAATCCTCATCTACTCCGTAATCCTCTTCAATAAATCAATCAATCATTCAATCATTCAGTCATTCAATCTCAGCCTTACCCCCTGCCAGCGCTGATCGTTTAACTTACCTTAGCTACTAACCCAGGTATCCATACTAACCTCTCCTGTCCTGTCCTGCCCTGCGCTAACTAAACGAATACAAACTAAACCTCGTCCGAAACGATCGCTCCCTTCCTTCGTTTGACAGCCCTGAATCCCACCCCCAGCCCGCCCTCTAGTTCTCATCTTCCAGCTCACCTTCCGGCTCATCTCCAGCCCCAAATGGCTAAGGGTTTATAACTCCAGCCAACTAACTAATAGGGTCCAAAACTACCTGCCTCTACCTATGTACCTATGTACGGAGCAAACACGCGGACATCCTTTACTCCTTAAATCCTTCTTCTTCTTCTTCTTCCTTCTTATCTTTTCATTTCATTTCTTTTCCTTTTTCATTTTTAGCACGCCAACAAACAATTCTTTTTTTGGCAATCATATTTAAAACCTTGGAAAAAGAAGGGTTGTCAGTTAACAGGGAAAATATGTGGTTACTGTCATGTACACCTACAACTTCTTGCATTCATTCCCAGTACATACAGAACGGGATAACCGCATCCATCAAATCAGAAATCAGAAATCAGAAATCAGAAATCAGAAATCAGAAATCAAAAACCAGAAATCAGAAATCAAAAACCAGATCTTGCTCAGGACAATAATGATCACTCTCTCTCTCCCTCCCACAAAGTCCCAACCCATCCATCCATGTTCTCAAGTTCCTGGCGTCCGCGTCCGCGCTATGTATCTCTCTCTAAAAATAGCCAGCCCCCCATACCAAGTCCCACTCTCGCTATGACTGACGCCAAAGCCACCGCCCCACCAGCCCTGGGCAGCCAATCTGTTTCCATGTTGGGCTTAGGCATGTATTAATACGGGCGCAAGGACGGACGGGAAGTCGTATTTGGGTATTTGGGTATTTACTTGGTGTATGTATTTGGGGTTGCTCGAACAGGTAGGTAGATAAATCCATACATAACTCAACTCAACTCGAGATATACCTATCTATCTGTCTATCTAGGTATGTATGTAGGTATGTATGTATGTATGTATGTATGGACAGGCTGGGTGTGCATTTTATGGAAGCTGGCCGTGCGGGGTGCGGCTTTTGAACTGGCTTGTGCTCATGCTCATGCTCATGCTCATGCAGATGCAGATGCAGTGTAGTGCTTTTTGCTATACTTTTTTTTGCATTGTTGCAACAATAAACATATATATGTATATAATAATAATAATAAACAAATAATAATAATCCGGGCAAAACGTTTCTCAAAGTTAGTTGGTGCATATATATAACAAAAGCAATGTCGGTAAAATACAAGGCTAAAGCTGGAGGTTTCTATAGGTTCATTCTTTCTTTTAAGGAAAATTAAAATGTGCATTTTGTGGCTTTTGTAGCTGTCTGTCTGTATTCTGCTCTCTTTTTTTCTCATTCTTCTTGTCCTTTTTTTTTTTTTTTTTTTTTGTGTGCGCGTTTACAAGTGAGTGGTGAGATTTGTTTGTCCTACATACGCAAGAAGGCTTCAATTTAGAACAGTCCCTCCTTGGTACTATGACTACTACTACTGTACTCCGTACATGGAGAATGATATAAGTCAGTTTGAAGTCAAGAAAAAAATTTTGGAAAGAAAGAGTTTAAGTTTAAATAATTTTTTTTAAATCTGTGGTTTTCGTTCGACCGGCCGGAGCTCCGGACTAAATCCTCACGGGGCCCTATATATATATATATTTATTTATATATAGATGCTTATTCTGGGGGGAGAACAAGATTAACCTAACATTTCTAGCTACTTGGATGAAACCAATCTTGGAGGTGATAAATGTGGAGAGCAATTGCAATTAGTTACACCTTTTCTTTTCTTCTCAGCTAGCTAAAATACATCAATGAGAAAAAGCAATGCTATTTTATTTTGAAGAAGAAGAAGAAGAAGAAGAAGAAGGAGAAGACGAAGAAGGAGGAGTATATATATAAACAGCCATTGCATGGCATAGCATAGTACGGTACATTTAGTTACTGTACATAGCTCTCTTTTCATAGAAATCTGATGTGAAAAGCAGAGCAGAGATTGTATAAGCAGGCAGAACTTTTTAGAGTGGAGATTTGATGATTGATGAGAGACGGACAGAGATCTTGTCAAACAGATAAATAAATCTACTATTTATGTTATTGTGTGAAGATTCAATGCTAAATTATCGATGTTATTTATCAATATACTGTATGAAATTCTATGCGGAGTATACACTCATTGAATGAATCTAGCTAATTTAAAAAAAAAATAATTAATTAGTGTGTAACTAATCCATATATATAATGTTATTCAGAAGATTGATAAATTTACTCATCAAATTTAAATATAATTGTGGCAGGAGATTTTTTAAAGAATTGTATAACTATATACAGCTCTGTCTTGACTTGAAAAAAATGAAACAAACCCATTCCATTAAGAATGGAAAAAATAGAGAGAGAGGGCGAGCTCTGATAATTCAGAATCTGAAATCCCAATAGTCAAAATGTCAATCCATCTTAAATCTCAAAAAAACGGAAATGCAGAAATATTTATGAACTATTATATTAGTTCATGAACACCTCCTGCGGCCTGGCCCATGATTGCGACTCGTACATCTCATAGCCACCTAGGTATTTGACGATAGGACTTTTCATCTTGTCCACAGCACTATCTGACGTTTATCGTACTGAGGTATCTATTCTGAGCTGGGGTGGTGGGGGGGGGGGGGACCTACGACTGTCGATAACTTCTTTCATCTGGGAACAACGCCGCAGCCTGCAAATTGAAACGCCTACAATGGTGGGCACAGGAATAAGAAGCGGAATAAATAACATATAGATAAGATATTACTTACCTGCCATACAAAGTATTGCGGTCATCTTGGTCTTCCTTTAGACATCGACCTCTCAATATAACAGGTGGCACTCCCGGGAATACCTGGATGAATTTTTATTTCGTTCAAGGTCTCCTCCAATTTCTAAGCTCATATAAAGATGAGTTGGTTACAAGGCATTGGCTGGAGGGAATTATTATCTCTCTCGTACACTCATTGTGCGCATAAAAGCTTGCAGGATCATATACCAAATCCACAGTGGTGTTTCCACACCAAAGATCCCCATGGACGAGTGCTGGTTTGTTGGAGTGTCCACCAGTTTTCCATTGGCCTGAGCAGTCGTGAAAGCAACTTGGATAACTTTTGCTGGGTCTGAGAGCGTCCCGTCTCTTCCCAGGGACCTCCGCGCTCCATATTCAAATTTAGCATAGGCTCAAAACCCCCCTTATGAAGAACTGCTTTCATGTTATCCGCATAGTTATTCTCCCGCAGTAGGTTGCCTTTATTATAAGTTACCACGTGGAACGTGGATTTCCCATCTGGATGTAGTTCGGTAAGTTCTTGCGCAGCATTCTCTGGGGCTCTGGAATCCTTTCATCCAGCTCATAGAATTTGCAGATATAGTAATGGGTATCTGGTCTGCTCTTTAAATGTGCCCCATGCAATGGGTTTCGGAGTGGAATCGCCCGTAACTGTGTAGCTTCTTTCTGCCCCTGAGCGCCTTCATGCCGTGCTCATTGGCGGACACCTGTTAATATTTCGTTGTTCAGAGAAAACTCATATCCCGCACCGTAATAATAAGTGTAAATGGAGAGAATTTCACCTTCAAAACGTGGCTTCCATGCTTCGCATTGTCATCTTTGGTGTCGATTCTGTAGCTGTGAGCCCATGCTGAACATCCCTTAAGCGTGACAACTAAAGGCCGCTGCAACAAGGGGATTTCTGGTTTTCTGTTGCAATTATCTTTAGTGACACCTAACAGCTACTTATCCAGTTAGCGAGAAAGTTCAAATGCATATTGAATTGAGAAGAGTATATGCTCACAGAAACACTGAGTTAGTGCTTCTTGAGAAAGTTTGTCAATCTCTTCAAACTAGTTCAAGAAATTGATACACTTTGCTTTGAAACAGGTGGAATTGTCTTGAGACATTGTTTTCTCTTTTGAGGCCAAGCCTAGGCGCTGCGAGCATTTTATGCTGATGTCAGGTTTGATCGCGGCACACCACAGGAATACGGATAACAAGCAGGTAGTAACCAGCCATGTCGGGGAGATCTGGAGCGCAAAAGTAAATGGTTTCCTGAGGGCGTGGCCATGAATGAACAAGGTATATATAAAGTGAGCGGCGGCTGTGTCTACCAAAAGTGGATTCGCGCGGCTAAAAACTTCACCAAAGGCATTCAACTTCAGTGATATATAGACATGTCTATAATGAGCATGATATGATATCTGCACAGGCAGTGAAACTGCCCCTATCAGCAGAGGTAATGATGTCATACACCTGTTTTGTGCCTTGTCATTGGGCTGGATTTATTTCCTGCCAGACAACGTAGTTCCAAAACGCAAAAAACGCTAAGAAATAGTGGTAAATATTGTGGCGAATTTATCATTTCTTCAAGTTTTCCGGCTTGATTTTTATTATTTATTCTGAGAATTCAATTCGCGTCATCCAGGTGGTTTGTTATGTAGTTATCCGCTTTAGGAAGGCTAAGCGATCTCCTGTCGACGTCACATCCCGCAGCCGCATCAAACGTGACAACTTCAGCTAACCTTGGAACTGTCAAGTTCTAGCATCATTGTTGATATAATATATATATGACAATAACTACATGCTTCCCGCCCCTTTCCTCTCATCCGATCACAAGCCCCCGTGTCATCTGCTGTCTAAACTGGACTGAACTTCCAGCTCATTTTCTCTATTTCATTCTTTGGGACCAAACCTGTCTGGAAAGAGTTACAAACAGACTCCCTATAACGAAGCTTGACGCGGACGCCAACTGCTTCCTCGAACACAACAGATAGCATATATTATAATTCTTCTTCACAATGCATCGAACTTATTCCATGCGCCAATCGCGCGCACCAACAGCATCCCAGCTTGAGAACCCGCCCCCGCCTCCCTCGTCGACCAAAACGAACCGACTGTTTGGAAGGGCTAGCTTTGGTGGGTAGACAACATTCTTATATATCAGATTCACGGGCGTGATGCCGTAATGCGTGCAAATGACTCTGTGCTTGGAGAAGAATGGCCGTCTTCATCAAGCTGAACATCATGTTTACTTATTGCTGAGAAGCGACTAATCGCCTTCCAATAATGTAGGACATGCTTTCCGAAAACAAACAGCTGGAGCCTTTGGCCCGGACCTGTCTAAAAAGCTTTCACAACTGGTGAAAATGGAGAAAAATGTGATGCGCAGCATGGAGTTAGTAGGTAGAGAGAGAATGGAGGCTGCTGTACGTTTCTTGCACCTGTCTAATACTTTGGTTGGTTGATTTAGATGCTGACACTACCACAGCAACAACTTTCTTACTGGGGAGAATCATGCGACGATGATGTTTCGGATGTTACTGATAAGCTGGGAGTTTTAATATATGAAATGGGCGAACTAGAGGATCAGTATGTCGATCGATATGACCAATATCGAGTTACAATGAAGAGTATTCGTAACATCGAAGCATCTGTACAACCAAGCAGAGATAGTATGTTCACTCGTTGACTTTATATCATATCTGTTCTGATACTAACCAGTTTTGTGTCCCCAGGGAAGCAAAAGATTACGGACCAGATAGCCCATCTCAAATACAAAGAGCCCCATTCTCCTCGAATCGTAGTATTGGAACAGGAATTGGTTCGAGCCGAGGCGGAATCACTCGTTGCAGAGGCACAGTTATCCAACATTACGCGAGAAAAGGTAAAGGCTGCATTTGCCTACCAATTCGATGCTCTCCGCGAACATTGTGAAAAGCTAGCTATGATCGCCGGATACGGAAAGCATCTGCTTGAATTGATTGACGACACCCCAGTTACACCAGGGGAGACTCGGAACGCGTACGACGGCTATGATGCTAGCAGGGCAATTATTCAAGATTGTGAAGATGCATTGACGCATTGGGTCTCATCTAATGCGGCTGTGAGCTCCAAACTTTCCACCCGTTCCCGCACCCTTTCCCAACGGCGTCGTAATAACATCTCGAAGAACCGTGGTGAGGGCGTGGACCTTACCAGCCAAGATCCGCCTCTCAAGGGCGATCGTGACTCCTGGGTCCCTGCTCAACAGCATCCCGACTATCATCAACAGCACACGGAGGAAGTGGACGATGAATATGAGGACGAAGAAGCCCTGGAAACAAATGGCGATATAAGGGGCCAGGAAGACGAGAAACATAATGTTCCAGCTTGATCCTACGTCCCCACAAAATATTCTACATGGTTTAATACGTCCCGCAAATTCTAACCGCGTTCAGAGTTGTGAATGGAGTTTTTTTTGTTTTTTTTTATCTCATTGCTTGTTTAATGCAGTTGGCAAACAAGTGCAAAGTTGTTTGTTTGTTTCCCTGGGCAGGTGAAGAAGTTATATTGGTAATTTATTTGCTATTGTCAACTATGGTATATCTTAAATGGGCTGAGCGTCTTGATGATGCCTCTTCCGATCTATTCTTTTTACTTTTGGTATTTCTATATTAAAATCCTTATACACCACCGGAATGGTTCAATGTGAATATGCACACAGCTATGTAGTTATATGCCTCCACCATGACTGTTAGATTATGTATATCAATAAAATCCAGGAATTTATACTGACACCCCTAAATTCTGGTACGTGTCACAGGTTTTGTTTACTCTTCCAAGGTTGTCATGTGACAGTTGGATCTCTCCGCCACCCAGCGCTCAAGATAACAACATCATCACCGCAGAAGTACAACAACCCCGCTGAAGGAAAGTATGCTTATGATGAGGGATAGTACAGCTTAGCCGTTAGATTTGAAGGTCTGACGACGGGCCCATCCAGTCAATTATCTCTGGCATATCGCATATCGCAAGCCTGACTCGCTGAGATGTGGCTTCTTTGTGGCTTCCAAGTTCCAACCATGAACAGCGGTTGAAGCAAAAGACTGAAGCGTTTCCGCCACAATGGCTCAAGCACCGCCGTTGATATCGAGCATTGATGGATGCTGTTGTCCAAGATTCCCAAATTCCCAAGAATCCTCTGTCCAAGCCCGGGCGAAGTTGTTCAAAAGCACCGGCGGTCTGGGCATCTCCAGCTGAACGTCTCATGTGGCGGTATCAAAGATTTCCGCCGATACACTTGTGTTCTCTTTAGCCTTGGGTTAAGGTCTGGCCGCCACCACCAAAACGGCCTGTCAAAGTTCCGAGGCGCATCAGATTCCTCCAATATTTCTTGAACTGTAGTTTTCGTTCGCACGGACTGCAAGAATAATGACACTCTGGCCAGCGCACCGCGCACCTTGAGCAGATTACGGATATGTATCCGAGAATTCCAGGTTATCCCGGACTTTGCATGATTCTTAAGTCGCAGCTGCAAATGGCATATTTGATGGGTCAAGATATTATTGACATCGCCAATGGCCAACGCCCAGAGGGCTTGCCGTGTGCTTCTCTTCCAATCACTGCAAAGGAATTCTCACAATTGGTCCTATTCATTGAATCTGACGCATTGAACATGATGTTTGCTTCTCTTTGAGCTGAAAAGCCTTATGATCGCTGGATATGATCTACCCTTTTACTGAAGGTGAATGGTCTCATTCATGAAAGCATCGCACTACTGACTAGGACCTGTAGGAGGGCTCTGGTTGACCCTACTACATGATGCTCAGCATATGAACAATATCTGATACAGCTTGATAGTTGGACTGGTGGAGTGGCAAGATGTCGGCGTGTATTTTGTATTTCTGAAGAAGTTAAAAGGGGACGACGGTAAGACAGTGACCGAGATCTTCTTTCTTTCTTTCTTTCTTTCTTTCTTTCTTTCTTTTTCTTTCCGACATCGTGTTGGGACGCAACTTTTTCCCCCACCCCTCACCAATCCACAAGCATTGGTGACAACTGACTAGCGATAACAGTGGGTCTGGGGCTGGCTAGTGTAGATTGAGCCAAGCATGCTGCACAGATGTGATCTTTGCATATCCCGCCAGATCAATCAATCCGGTAATGAGGCAACTGTCAAAAACCTGGTATGGAACGCGAGCTGCACGAGGACTAGTTAAACCTCGTACTCCTCTAATAACCACGAAACAGCTTTCTGACTCCGTCCAGGGAGGACGGACATCGACATTTGGGGGCACGGCAACGCTCCGTCCAGGAGACGAACTCTTATGTTGAGGAATATATCCTCGGAATGATTGGATTTGCTTGGAAGATAATTCGATCCCGGTGGACGATTAGTTAACAGAGGATGGAGCATTCAGATTCCCAGCAAACTAACAAACTGGCCTTTATTATAAACAAGTTCCCTGTCAAACATGGCAATCACCCTCAAAAATATGGGATATCGTACCAAGAGAATCAGGAAAGAAACGAGATTTTATTTCCTGAACCTATCGGAATGGAATTCCCTTCCAGTCTCCGCCCGGGCACCTTTCTTGCTTCAGAGATGGGAATGCTAGATAGTCTTATTTGGGCTATGCGGGTGCTTAGGCAGTTTGATTCTATACTCGTGGAATTCAGTGATAAATACTTTATTTCGCGGCACTTGGTCTGGATTCCTTTGCACTTTCAAAATTGAAGCTTTCATTTTCAATTTGACTCTGCTTTTGTGTTTTAATAATCGATCAAATGGCCAAACCTCATAATGGTCAAGCACCAGATATCTCGCCTTACTACGCGCTCACTCCTTTAATGAAGGGTCTTACTGTGTTCATTATCTAGATTGCTGCCACATTTTCAGGATTGGCCACGAATATCTACTTCCCCGTTATTCCAACGATTGCAACTGATATATCAGTATCAATAGACTTGATCAACCTTCTGTCACAGCATACCTCGTTTTCTAGGCAATCACACCTTTCATTTGGGACGCTTTTTCGGATTATCAGGGACGTCGAATAGTATATCTGTCAAGTTTCCTTATATGTACGGGTGCTTGTGTTGATCTCGCAAGGACCAGCAACTACCTCCAGCTTATGGTGTTACGGTGTCTTCAAAGCATAGGAAGTGCAAGCACCATAGTTGTCGGCACTGGCGTTCTCGGAGATATTACCACGAGAGAGGAACGGGGCGGCTTTATGGGCTTCTTCCAGGCAGGGCAAATGTTACCACTAGCAATTGGACCAATCCTCGGAGGGGTGTTCGCTGATAAGCTTGGCTGGAGATCCATATTCTGGTCCCTGGCCATCTACTCAGGGGCATTTCTTGTTTTCCTCGGCCTCTTACTCCCAGAGACTTTACGATCATTGGTTGAAAACGGTTCCATCCCTGTCAGGGATATCTCAAAGTGCCCCCTAGTGTATTTTAAACCACATCAACAACCACAAGATTCACACCAAGACACTGCACAGATCCCTTCAGCAGTAATGCCAAATAACAAGCAAAGCTTCGACTTCTTCGGCCCAATCCAGACCCTTCTCAGTCTTGAAATCACCTTGGCCATCATTTTCGTCTCCGTTTGTTACGCACTGTGGCAAATGGCCCTCACCGCCCAGTCTACACTCCTCAAACAAGCCTACAATCTCAACGATACCAAGCTAGGGCTAACATACGTTGCAAACGGCGTGGGTTATATGATCAGCACCGCATCAACAGGCAGGCTCCTAGATATCGACTACCGACGCATCAAAAGCAATTACACCGGAGCAGCGGAAAGCTTCCCACTGGAACGAGCAAAGCTCCGCACCGCCTGGTTTTGGGTTGGCGTGTAGAGCGCTTCGATACTTGTCTTTGGCTGGACGTTGGACAAGAAAGTCCATATCTCCATCCCCATCATCAGTTACCCTTATAGTGGGATGGACGACAACGTCGATCCTGTGTCTGGTGTTTACCTTCTTGGTGGACGTTTATCCTGAACGGGCCGCTACCGCAGCAGCAGCGCAGAACTTGATTAGATGTCTGCTTGGTGGTGGGGGAGCGGCGACCGTGTTTCCCATTATTCGGGGGATAGGGGTTGGGTGGGCGTTTACGCTTTTGGCGTTGGGCTATTTGGGTGTGCAATTTGTCTATGGGCCAAGATGGAGGGGGAAGAGGATCGGGCGGGTTGGGACTAGGGCGTTGATGGGAGGCTACAAGGAAATTGACAGATTGTAATAATTGATGAATTGGCCACTGTTCGGGCGTTAATTGCATAGTCCCTATAGAGTACTCTGGGGTTTTCCCGGGTTCGTTTTCGGGACTGTTTCAATTATCAATCGTCGTAAAGGTGCTAGCCCAGGGAGCTAGTCCATATTCAGCCAAGCATTTGCCATTTCTCTATCAATAATGGCTGGCAGGCGAAAAGAGACGTACGTTTGTTTGGGTGCATGGCCATGTAAGATCAGAGTCGATTTACTTATGAAGCAATCAATTTACTGGGTGCTGTTCATCAGATATACCAGGGGTGAATTCAACGAAGAAACGCGTTTAAATCTTGATCTACTTCAATCAAGCAATTAGATGCTACTAAATCAAGTTTGTTTCTCGAAAATCAACATTGGCATATTGAAACCCTCACACAAGAAACAAGTTACAAGGAGCATCTATCACAAGAAGCAATAGCAAAGACAAGAAATCCACCAGAATCCATGCAACCACTGAATGTGATGTTCTTCAAGGTGTTATTTAAAAACAAGAAAAAAAGAAAAGAAAAAAAGAAACCAGCAACCTAGACTCCCAGTCATAAATCGTTAAACACATCAGATTCCTCACGATGAGCAAGATGCGAAGAGAGGCAAAATCAATAATAATAAACAACCTTCTTACGCAAACACCCCCTTCTCAAATTTCTTCACCGCATCGCGCCACACCCCACCCCCTAGCTCAACTCCAGGCGCCTGCTTCTGTTGAATTATCTTGCCCAACATATCACCAATCTGCGCTTCTCCCGTATTTCCTTCGTACGGACTGACAGAGCCGTAAATAATGCTAGCAGAGACGTCGACATCAACGTCAATATCCATGACAGGGATATCTGTCCCATTATGGGGGGCAGGTCGAGGCTTCACCGTAAAATCGATATCGATTCGCGCTCTGACTTTGCCGTCCTTGTTTCCTGATCCGGAGGTTGATTTCTGCTTCGTCTCACTTCCAGCCGGCTCGGGAGCGGTAGTTTTGGGGGACCAACCGAGAACTATGCAGCGGATCTCTAATAAAGTGGGTTCGGAAGGGTTCGCTTCAATGGCTTTCGCCCTTGTAATTCCACAGTAATCAAGTGCACGTATTTCATCCCCAAGGTTAATGGCTTTGTCCCATGCTCGTGACATGCTGGCAAGGAATTGTCTAGGGGTTATGGATGATTGTGGAAGTTGCGAGGCACGCATGCGGAGTGCATGGAGGACGAGGGATTTTTCAGGGGACGGGCTACTACTTGCGTGTCGAGTTCCGTGGGCCACGCTCGGTGAGTAACGAAGGCTTATAGGCAGATTCTTGTTTGCTTGAGAGGAGCGTCGGCCACATGACTCTGCTGCGGACTGTTTGAGGTTGAAAGCTCCTGGATAAAAATCCACCTGGAGTTCGTTGCGGTATCGCATTCTCAATGCAGGGCCATACTTGGAGCTCGGTTTTAAAGAAGCTGACAAAATACTCCAGCCGGTTTGGCGCTCAAGGGCATGAACAGAAGCTGGCGTGCGTTAACAAAACGTAAGTACGTGATGAGTAGTGTAAGTGCGTACCTTTCAGAGCTTTAACCTCCTTTACACTCCAACCCCGGCACTCTTCTGTAACTCGCTCCGCTTCACGTATCTGGGCCAAAAATTCATCCTTCAATTCCGTTCCCGCTTTAATTATGTTGTTTTTGTTTTCTAGCTCTGCTTGTGACTGCTCCAATGACTTCCTCTTTGCGGCAATATCTGCATCCATCGCTGCTAATCGTTCACGTGCTTGACGAAGTTCTTCTTTATCACAGTTTTCCAGCTCATCGACGGCTTGCTGCAGATTCTGAGCTTCGGCTTCAAGCTTCGTATGTTTCTCGACTAATGGGGGCACCACACGATCTAAGAGCTCCTCTTTCTTCGACAGCACCGCTTCGTCATTCTGCATCTCCTCAACGTGACGATTGAGTCCTTCCTTTAGACCCTCCAAAAGTTTCATGCGCCATTCATACCACATGGACTTGCTTAAAAGGCGGGCGTGAGTTTTAACGTTACGAAATTGATTATCCATCAACAATCGGATATCCGGTGGTGCTGTCACGTATTCTTGGAATAGAGGCGGATTATCTGCGTACGTTTCGGTTTCGATAGACCGGATAATCCGCCGACCTTCTGATATATAGGATTTCAATTCACGACACGACTTGAAAAAAGTTAGCTCAGTGAAGGCGAATTAAGGAACAACACACTTACGTGTTGGTACAATTCAAGCATCGGAACTGTGCAAAAGCCAGCAGCCACACAATCCTCGAAACTTATACCTTTGCCAGCCTCATCATCTGCCTTTGATGCAGCCCTTTTCTTCTCACTTGTCGGAGCCAATGTATGTCTTCTTTTGGTTGTGGTTAGCTCCATAAAGTGGATATTAGTCATATTAAGGAAATCTTGAAGCTGTATTGGCTCAACCTGTGACCCGTCTTCTTGGTCAGGAGAACTCCCTTGGTGGGATTCCGGACCAACAGTAGGATCATGAGTGGTATGATCTTCACTAACGGACAAATCTAACCGCCTAGAAAGAGGAGCTCCCTTGGGTGTTGTACTCCCAGGTTTGCCTGGGGACGACCCAAGTCCATTGTAGCTTGATGCTCGAGTGGTTCGTCTAACTGTTTCATCCATGGAAGGAGGAGCAGGAAGTTTAATGCTTTTGACGGGGCTTGCATCGCGGCCCTTGAGTCGCTTAGGAGTATATTCTTCATCTTCTTCGTCGTCCTGGTCTAGTTCCACTGGGCGTTTCCCCAGAAGGCCTACCGCTGCACCAACATGTAAACTTTTGCGTCCCTTGGCTTTATTCTTCTTAGGGGTAAGGCTCGATATTATCCCTTTCAAGTTAAGAGTCGGGTCTTTCTCATTCTGAGAGCCGTTGAGCGCCTTAGTAATGACGGTCTCCTTTCTCTTTTGTTCTTCTTGTTCCTTATCAACTTCTTCCTCGAGATCCCGGGGGTCATCAAATCGGACTCCTCGCGGAATTTGGCCCTGTGGAACAAAAATCTGGGAGTCTTCCCCTATCGATCGTCGCCTATCTAGAATTTCTGCAACACGTGGTGACCCGAGACCTTCCCTGTCGATACCAAGACCGCTCGACGGCCGCCTATGAGGGTGCAAGACAAAGGACGGAGTAGCTTGGCCAGTAATGCTATCCTGATGGAAAAGTTTCCTTGAGCTGGGTGGCGTTTTTTTCGCGGAGGTTTGTCGAAGTTCCGGCACGAAAAGCTTTTTCGGAGATGCGCTTCGGAACGCGACTTTGCTCGACGGTGGTGTCTTTCCAGGAGTTGAAGGTCTGCTGCCCCGTGGAGTCATCTGTTTTTTGGAAGGGGTCATGGCTTTTTTTACAGGCGATGACTGGCGAGAGCCGCTTCTGGGAGTAGTAGATTCTCTTGGACCCACGCTTCTTCGTTCCTGTCTGCGTTTGACGCTAGCTACAGTCGGGCTGCCAGATTCAGACACTATCGGAGGGTTCTGCTCGATGGTAACAGCGATTTTCGGCGGCGAGGGAACGATGTTCTCCTGAAACGGCGAGCTAGCGAGCTGGCCTGCATCGCTTTCCAATTCCATCAAGATCTTTCCTCGAGACCTGTTGCTAAAATTGAATTGAGGTGGTAAGATTCTTCCTAACGCATTCGTCATGTCCATACCCATGGTTTCGTCGTCCTCTAGGGGCTCCGTTTGTTCCTCAATGGGTGGCAGGATACCTCCTACTGCGCCTGTCATCTCCATCTCTCCGTCGCTCGATGCTTGGTCCAGCTCCTGGGTTCCATACTCAACGGGCTCGTTGGAGGGGTGCTCGTACTCCTCGGAGGCCGTCCGTTGGGCATACGCCTGCTGGATACTACCAAGAGCTGAGGTGAATTCCATTGTCATCTCTTCATCACTACCAACGTCACTATCCCCAGAGAAATCCTTTAGGGGAGAAGGATTCCGAGCGATGCCGCCAATCGCATTCGTAAACTCCATAGTTTGGTCCCCGAGGTTTGACATCTCACTTGTTGATATCCGGCGGTGCGTATTTTGATGGCCATCGCTCGGAGCAACAGACTTGCGGCGGGGCTTTTTACCCGGTGATGTTTCGTTCGGTCGCCCTGGAATTATTCCCCCGACAGCTTTGGTTATATCCATACTCATATCCGCTTCGCTCTCATCGTAATATCCGCCATCAGACTGCCTGCTTGGAGGGCGATATTGGGATAATGGCTGAGCGAAAGGATTAACATTTTCCTGGTCTTGTCGAGCACTCAAGTCTTCCAAGTCAAAGTCAAGTTTATTTGCCCCTTTCTTAACCCAGGGTTGGAATGCCCCGGCAATTTCATGATTGGTGAATTCCATGGACAAGTCACCATTCTCATCATAGTCAATCCCTTTGGTGCCAGCTAGTTGAGCAGCCCGACGCAAAGATCGCTCTAGTTTTGCGCTAGAACTGGTGCTTGAAGCATCTGAATGTGCAGAAATAGATCGCTCGGTAATATTGTCCATGCTCATAACTGTGGCCCCATCGTCATCGTCGTCATCAGTGTCGGAGTCGGAATCCATATCCTCATCCACAGCGGGTTCGCCAGCCTCTTCGCTGCCACCCGCCGAGCTTCCACTAAATGGACTGGAAGAGAATTCTTCATCAGGGTCGGGGCTATAGGGATCTCTATGAGGTACCTCGGAGCTATGCCGTGATTTCTTCTGTTGATCGGGCTCATTAAAATCTAGATCATCTTGTGGTTTGTTTGTTAGTGATCCGGTATGGTCCAGCTCCTGATTTTGGGTGTGTTGAGCTTGATCTGTTAAAGCAGAGGCGCGCCTAGTAGAATTCGAGGCAGAAGAGGAGGTAGAATCTTCAGCCAATTCAACTACATTCCAAGTATGTAGGGTGGCCTCTGGCGCAAATGATACACGACGATTTGCTTCAACGTTATTAGCAAGGACAACTGCAACTATTTAGGAGAGTGCAGAACCTACCCATCGATTTCCGCCTTGCTGCTCTGCGGTCTAAAATATCCTGTCTCTCACGCTCACGTAGTTCTGCCTCTTCCCTTTCCCTGGGCGCCGCCTCCTGTTCCTCCTCTGTGCGAACGGCAACTTTGCCATTGCGGATAACAGCTGAAGGATTAAAGGTATCGAAGGGGTTGACCAAACTATCCGTCCCAACAACGGAGGCTGAGGGGAGTTCAGAGACGTCAATAAGGGGTTCGCTCCTTTCATTCGGGTTATTTGATTGACGAGATTTAGAGCCACGCTGTGGACTTCGAGCTGGAGTTCGTTTGCGCGTTTCGTCGAAGGATGGAATATTCCGTATGGGAGAGACGGGTACCGTGGGTTTGAGAATGGATTTTAAGGGGAATTGAGCGGTTGACTGGCAAAACAATTAGTATCTCAAAACTGTCAGTGAGTTAAAATACCCAAAATTCAAATAAATACCTTTCGTCTATTGCCATTCGCATGCTGAAGCGCATCCAAACCGCCAGGCCCAAGACTTTTACTCCGCATCTTCTTATCCTGCCTGTTGGGTCTTTGGGGCACATTTCTCTGCTCATTCACAGCGCTGAGATCCGCCGTCATATTCTCCTTATCAATTCCAGATCCAATACCAGGACGGGGCATCTGGGCGAAAGACCTGCGAGATCTCACACGAGCAGACTCCGCAGACTCATTCTTTGGCGGCGCCATATTTCGCAAGGTTTAGGAATATATAGGAATATGTGATGCAGTAGACAGGGAATTCCGGGTCTAGCAAGTTGATATATATGAATTAACGCCCACCATTGCGCACACACAACCAGCCAGAGGTATTGTATAGATGTATATCTGTTAAATGTTCGTACATGTAGTTGTCGTAAGTAATAATGCAAGGAGAACGTCCGAGTCTCGTCGCGTCATATCGCAGCTACCGAACCGGGACTAGCGCGGTAAACAAACCGAAAAGCCCTAGCCGAGTCACACTAATCTATATGGGGTCTAACGCGGCTCTAATGCTCCCACATTCAATTCGGCGTCTTCAAACTCCGCACAAAACTTGTCAATATCGACGACGACATCGCCAACGACCACTCGACACACCTCGCGCCAGGAAATCCACCAACTCTCTCCCAGAACCCCGTCCCGCGAGTCCAGTGTCGGATTTCTTGATCTTTTCACAACTATGGCGACCGAGTTGACCGTTCAGTCGGAACGTGCTTTCCAGAAGCAGCCGCACATCTTCGTCAACTCCAAGCAGAAGTCCAAGAGCAAGAAGGTCGGAAAGGGAGGCCGGAGATGGTACAAGGACGTTGGTCTGGGATTCCGCACCCCAAAGAACGCCATTGAGGGAAGCTATATCGGTATGGAGCCAGTTCCAGCTACGTTTTGTTATTGTCGCGCGCCAGCCGTGTGAACAGAAACCCTTCACATATTTGAAACTTCTGTTGCGTTCGCGGAATTGAAGCAGTATTGGGGGATAAAATGCATAGTTACATGGAATTCTGACTGGGGTTTTTTACGCCATTTTTTATTCGATGGAAAACCCGCCAAGATACCCTGTTTTATGCATTTCTGCCCCGATGCGAGCGATGAAAATCAAGCCTATTTCTAACTTAGTACGATGAACTGCAGATAAGAAGTGCCCATTCACCGGCCAGGTTTCCATCAGAGGCCGTATCCTCACCGGCACCGTCGTCTCAACCAAGATGCACCGTACCATCATCCTCCGCCGCGAATACCTCCACTATATCCCCAAGTACTCCCGATATGAAAAGAGACACAAGAACATTGCCGCCCACGTCTCCCCAGCTTTCCGTGTTGAGGAAGGTGACAAGGTTACCGTTGGACAGTGCAGACCTCTCAGCAAGACTGTATGTGTTGGATTTGAACATATTCCCTTTTTCTATTTCCAGGCTATGGTTTTTTGCAGCATTATAATTTTCATTGCAAAATGCAGACAAAATGGAGGAAAAGTGTTGGAACTTTTATTGCTATTTGCGTAGAATTGTTATTTTTGGAGAGGGAGCGAAATCTTGAGATATGTATAGATTTATGCTAACTATGTATTTCTTTTCTCCACCTTAGGTCCGATTCAACGTCCTCCGCGTCCTGCCCCGCACTGGCAAGGCCGTCAAGCAGTTTGGCAAGTTCTAAATGCTCGTGGATTTGGAAGGGGTTGAGAGGTGAGGTTGTTGGGGTACGGGACCGGGCTGTACGAGGGCGCAAATGACAAACGAACCTGCCTTGATGTTACGGAATCTTTTTTTTATTAAGAATAAAAATAAAAATGATAGAAACGACAGGCACAAGGACAAAAGGAAGATGAAAAAGGCGCGTGCCCAAAAAACTAAACAGCTCACGTCTTTTTTTAATCCTTTTTCTCAAAGGGGCGACTTGTGCATAATTCTTTTTTTTGTGTTTTGTTTTCTCCCACACGGAAGGGGGATTATATTCCAATACTATGTAAGGAGTTTTAGTCAAATGCCATATGAAACTTTTCAAACTTCATTATACCTATACTTCAATTTTCCTTTTCAGATACCGCTCATCTAGTTCTGGCAAGTCCTCCGGGCAAGGTTTAGGATAACACTCCCCTAGCTATTGAAATAGATCCGAACCTCACGAACACAGCGCTTGGAAGTTAGCCACCCGGGGGCATCCCTTCAACCTCATCCGTTTCTCCTCTTTGATAAGCTTCATCTCAGATACTAAATCAATAATCCTTTCTCTTACATAGATCCTAACATTTCCAGACGATTCAAAAAAGAACATGCAACATCACAAGATTAAATAATGAAACAGATTTCTTCTACTTCAACCCTCCTATATCCCACACTTATATCGCAAAATACACAACTTCAAGACAAGTTTGGCAAACCCATTAAAAGCACAAAGACTCTTTCAACCCCAGCGCGCATAAAATGATAAAAGAAACCCAGTGACCAGATTTTGGAAAGCCCATCATTGCTTTGTTTTCCCTTTTTACACTGGCTACCATCCCATCATCCGGTTAACTCTCTCTCGATCCAGCTCAAATATATTTGCCGTAGTCTCATTCCCGGCATCACCCATTTCAACGTCCACTGATTCCCACCTATATGTTGTCGCCGCGTTCTGTGTGGACGTGATTTCTTCGGCGATCTCGGACTCCGATTCGATGGTGCGGCGAAGCTCTTCCTGGAACCTCTCTATCATTTCTTCTTCTTGATTGATAATTTGATCCTCAAGTTCGTAATTCGCTTCGTCCACCTCTACCACCTCCACTTCTTCTATCTGCTCCTCATCCTCCACCACCACGACCTCCATTTCTGCCTCATCGTCCTCGATAACCACGACCTCCATTTCCTCCTCATTGTCCTCGATAACCACCACCTCCTGCTCATACTCGTCGTCGTCATTGATTACGATTACTTCTGGACTCTTTCCAGATTTCTCAGGTGTTATTGGCAGCGTTGCGTAGGCCAGCGTATTGTCCGATGATGGCACTGATGCTAAATTGGCGTATCCAAGATGGATGCCATCAAGAAACTCATCATATCTAGCATATCTAGTCGTACGGGTGAAGCGCCAACCATGCGAGATTTTTATTGCAACTTGCTCAATATATTCCACAGGAAGATTGATAAGCTTGAAGAATTTACCAACAATCACTCCAGCAGGTTTATCAAGTTTTGTTGGACTATTCTTGAGCCGCTGATGCAGCGGGTCGCGGTTGTAAGTGAAAGACTTTATGTCTTTAATCTGGAGCACGGAGCCAATGTCAGGGTGAATCTCAGCAATTTCAAGAAGCTCTGGCTCAGCTATTGTACAAACAATACTGGATTCTGGAATCTCCCCCCAAATGAGCCATTCTGACCATCCACAATATCCTGGTGTAATATCAGTAGACAGGGGATCCTTTCTCAGAATATCTTGTGCGGAAAATATCCCATTTTGATCCACTTTGGAGACATCAATTATTGACACCCTTGCATTTTGACCCTGTGTCAACATTCTGTGTACGCAAGGTAGCAAGGTGGCAAATGTTGAAATAAAGGGAGAGCTGACTTCATATCTTGACAAGTGGGTTTTGGCCATTGCTTCAATGTCGCGCTGATTGTAGAGAGAGGGGTGTAGAGTAGAAGTTAGCCCAGAAGCAAAATACTGAGAACTGTTAGTTCCACCACTTTGCGAATTAAAGAAGCGGTATAGAATTTGTGGTTTTTGCTGAGTTCCATCATATCTTAGCTTCATGCTTGCTTTTTTGAATTTCGCTCCACATTCGCGTTCCGGTTCAATGTCCGGTTCAGGTTCGTCGTGGTCGACGTCGGCGTCGGCGGCGGATGGTGGGTTAGATTGGAGGTCAACATCGGTCCTGGGACGAAAGAAAGATTGTAACAGGTGAAACCCAGGGTATTTCGGATTAACCTGGCCGTCGTCACAATCTCTGCAGCATAAATGTAAGCCCAACTCTGCTGCGGCTAGTTCAATGATGTGACGACATTCCTTATACTCGTCATCATTGGAAAGAAACATTGAATTCACAGAAATCCAAATGGGATGTTTCCTCCAGGCCATGTCATGCCACTGTGTATTAACAGAAGTGACAGGCAGACCATTTCTGAAGCCCTCAATTTCAGTTTCAAACAGATAATTAAAGATCATAGCCTCCTCTTTCTTTGTGAGAGCATAAAATCGCCTAAGAACACACAACAGCTCTCGCTGAGGATCTGTCCACTTATGTCGAGGAGTCTGAATGTTTCTGAAGTCTAGAAAGGCCGGATATTTCTCGTTGTTGCTGTTCCTGTCAGACTGGGACGGGCGTTGAAGCTGCGACACCTCCATGAAGGCAGAGGGAAGATTATACACCAATTATGAACGTGTGATATTGCGGCAGATATGGTGGACAGTTTGAATACTGAGATGATGAAAAAGTGAGAACTGTTTAAAACGTACTGCGTAGAGAATGCCGGGGTTGTGAAGTAACCATGTTGAATGTAGATATTTCAGGAACACGTCACACGCGACAACACGGCAGACGCGCCGCTATGGCACCATGAAGTGAATAGTGAAAGCATCCGGATCTGGGTTGGTCTGGCATCATTCACTGTGTGGTTATAATCCCCCATCCCCAGCCTACTCCAGGGCGAAGGGTTTGGGAGCACATTGTTTCCTTTTACAGGGTTTAAATTCATAACAGCAGTGCCAAGCTGAGAGGAAGATGGTATGTCAAGAGCTGAAGATCAAATACCTCACTTCAAGACCTTAATTGATGGCCACTGGCTTCAAAAGGAAGAAAAGTAAGAAAAGGGGCGCGAGGAGCGAAATGGCGGCGGTCATAGTGACATTCATTCGGTCATGAATGTAAAGAAGAGAATGAGTGCAAGCCCCGCGTCATCTTACAAAAAAGATCCTCCAGTTTAGTAGCTTGTATCTCAAGTGGCGCAGTGTTTTTTATCTTCATGTTGATGGAGTGAGGTTGAAGTTGAGCCTTGATATTTGTCTGTATGAATCAAAACACGTGATCTTGGCACAACTTCCAAGGTTCCAGCATAGAACTTCGGCGGAGCTTCAACTTCCTCAGTATATAGTAAACATCCTCACTCAATTGCTCCGAAGCAGCTGGAAATTACACCATGGAGAACTTCCAAGCAGTTGAATACCTCGAATCTCTACTAGGAAAAACACTCAGAATTCATACAACAGACACAAGACTATTCGTCGGCACTTTCAAATGCACAGACAATGTAAGCTCACACATCTCGCACACACCCAGGGACCCCCCCCGCTACGAACCGAGCCATTGCCCCTTAAAAATAAAATAAAAAGAATCAATGATTCAAATGAATTGCTTCCTAACACATATCAACCCACCAACAGGATCGAAACATAATCCTATCTACCACTCATGAATACCGCTATCCCACCTCTGTTCCACTTCCCGCCAACTCCCATGTCACGGAAAATGACCCCGCGGATCTTGCGAGAGGAGACGACGCTGCAGCTCCGGTGGTCGTCAGAGCTGATATGACTAGTCGTTATATCGGATTAGTGGTTGTCCCCGGCCAGTATATCACCAAGATCGAGCTGGATGAATATGGCCCACAGCAAGCGGGGAATCCCCAGGCACCGCTGGGTTGAGGATGCCGAGCAGCGTGTGCTGGGTGGAAAAGTAAACCATGAAATAATAAATAAAATGAGTTCAGAGCAGAGAATGAATTATCTGGGTGATCTCATAAATGAGAAATTCCAAGTATAGGAGATCTCGGCAATCTCATATTAATTCTTCTCCCGCGTACCTGTTTCTTCGGCGATATCTGCATATACCGCCGTGTGAAAATCTGGCTGCTTTGAACTTTCTGACGAGCGATGGAAGATGGCCCAACCAAGTTAGAGGAGGAGAAATCATCATGTTGCACCATTTTCACAGTTAAAGGTACCATATTTATATTTTCACGACCAGGCAATTGAGACACGTATGAGGCGGAGGGACCTGCGGGAACGTAAACGGAAACGGCCTGTCCGTGTGTGTGACATGCACAACGAGTACGGATAGATAGGGGGCGGAGATATCGAACCTTGACCACCCTTTCTCGATTCGAGCCGAGCCGAGCCAATGAGTGGGCCGAGAAACCAATTGCTTCTGGGTTTCGTGGAAGTGTCGTTGTGTCGTGTCGAATGGGAGTTACACGGGAAATTCTTTTGTGTCCCGACATGCTTTTACAAGTCTTGAAGAAAGAAAGGGAAGAAGAAGAAGAAGAAGAGAAGGGAGAGAAGTTGAAGAAAGGGGTTTTTATGTTGTGCGCTGTGTTGCTGTGTTATTCACTACCCCGTCTAGGGATGTTCTGCCTACCATCAAATGTCCGCCATTTTCCAGGTGTGGTATTATATCTGGTCGTTGGGCTCGTGGCATTATACAATGCATCCTAGATATATGTATGAGTGCGTTAATTTTATTCCATATCCGCATTCTATGTCTGATGTATATATTACCCATTAAAAACAAAGGTAGTATTGGTGGCCTAATAAACCATTTTTATAACTCATATTACCTGCTAACTACCGATACCGCGATCTGTCCTTATAAGATGAGTACCGCCGACAGTGATAGGCAACTGGACGATACAAAAAGGAACATATCATCTGTGATAGTCCGAGAAGCCTATAGATAGCCAAGTACTGTTGGTCCACGACTGTGCCAGAGTTGCACATCATTTCTAATGGTTAGTTATCACATACACCTCTTCTCGCTTAATAGACTCGTAATTTAGTAGGTGAAGATGAAGAGATGTATATGTATATATATATATATATATATATATGATTGAATTCCCTCAAGAATGGATACTCATTTTAATCGTTGTTTGTCACGTATTTAAGATTTCCAAGTGTGTTTTAGCAACATAGGCGAACCAGCCTTAAATCAATCTAAAATGAACTAGACAGATATACACATGGATATATCTAAACAGAAAAAATGGCATGTGACTTTGCCAAAATAGAGAAAGATACAGCTCGAAATATAGCATCAAAAGTGCGGTTTCAAGAAGGTGACTGTAAATATTTTCAAAAGACTGAGTAAAATATCAGCTGGAAACAAGAGAAAGAAAAAGCGCGCGTGTGGTATGGAACGGGAAGCAAAGCAGGATATATAGTAGACAAAAGAGATGGAAAGCGTTTCGATAACTCTGCCGCCATGAAAACACAAGTTTTCGTTTCATTCCGTGCATGTCAAGGATGTAAAAGTGTACGATGTTGGAATCCAAAAGGGGTAGGGCGAAAAGAGGGTGGGGTGATGGGGGGGGGGGGGGGGGGGGGGGGGGGGGGGGGGGGGGGGTATGCGGAAAGTGGGACAGTCTCCGCCTCTTTAGATCTATGTATTTCATTCGCCATTCGCCCTTTGCAGCAAGACTCTTATCCTTGGGTTTTTATATTGCGGGGCCGGGGGGCGGTCACTTTAGTAGTTAAAGGGTGGTAAAACGACGAACTGAAGACAAACGGAGGCCGAACATGCTAGAACTGAGAGTAGAGCTTGCCGATTGCATAAACAAAATAGATCCACTTCAACGTACATGGTACTTTGCCTTGTTTGAAGATGAACATGAGAAGAAAAGAGAAGAAAATATAGGGTATAGGAGATGTAGAAGAGAAATTGTGAAATGCGCATTGCCAAGGTATAGATATTGAGAGAAGCAGAAAAAAAGGAGGAAGAAAGAACATTAGCCTTTAAAGAGATAAAATAAAAAGAATACATGGTAGGCTTCGGTAAATAGGGTGTATCAAAATCGATTAAACGGGGATGGGGCAAGCCTGAGAAGAAACTAGATTTGAAACGAGATATCGATATAAAAGAGGTCCCGCCGTGGGCAGCAAAACGGCTAGAAGCAAATGAGAAGGCAGGATAAAAAAAGAATACAGCCTAAAATATCATTTAAGAAGGGGTGAAGTTTAACATGGTGCTAAAACTTTGTTCCCCATTCTGAGCCAAAAACAAATAGCGGCAAACGAGTACTACACCTCCTGGTTAGTTCCATCGGCCGAACGAATTGGCAGGTTGGTTCTGTGCGTACAACTGCCCTGGGAATGAGGTGGTGGGAGAGCCCCCCTGGGAGCGTAGTGCCGTGAGAGCGACCTCTGCAGCATCCTCTTTGGCATTGTTGGTGTTCTGGCCGTCATAGAAATAGCGGGCGGCGAAGCTTGAGCCCTGAATTGTGACGGTGCTAGACCATGCGGTGCGGCCGCCTGAAGAAGAGAGATGTAGAAATGAAAGGGTCAGTAGCTGATCTTGACTTGCTCAGAGATGCTGCATGGGCTGTTTGCTTTCGTCTTGCTCTTTCTCTTTTTGTTCCTCATTTTTATAGAATCAGAGCAATGAGATATTATTGTAAAATGGTATTGAATAGATATTCCCGACAGGACCTAGGTGAGGGAGGTGCCGGCGCAACAATTTTGGGTAGACTCTTTTCTCGGACAAAGGGAAGGCTAGGTATAAGGAATGAAAGGGGAGCTACCTCGACGGTCTGACATAAGATTGAAAACTGGAGCCTGCATGTGGGTTACCCTGCAGTGTTCTTCGGAGGACTTAGTACTTGACAATGCGGGGGTTTCAATTTTCAAGGATATGTCGGACCTTGAAGCTTTTCCTGCCATGTAACGCGTTGAACGCCATTAGTGCGAGCAGCGGGATTGGCGGCGGCAAGGCTAGCCATTGTTGAATTATTGTCTCTTATATAGAGGGTATAAAGGTAGAAGGGAAATTGTATTGCGACGAGATATAATAGTGACCGTAAGCGGGACCGCAGAGGCTTGAATGATTGTATAAAACAAACAACAAGAAGTAGTAAAGTGCCGCCTATTTGAAGAGGAAACAAATATTATGGTATATTTGATGGGAGGCAAACAAAAGGTCTTTTCTAAACAGGAAGAGAAAAACTTTTTTATTGTCGATGGGTAGAAAAATCAGAGAGCGAGGAGAATTGAGAATCATAATATAAAGGAACGGGGGTGGAGAGGAAAAATGGCCCACTACATCAATGAACTTCTATAAAGTTCATCATTTCCTGCAAGAGCCTCGATGGAGCCTAACCAGTCAGTCCTGATGGGATAGACTTATGCAAGATTGAGTCAAGGTGACGGGTGTGCTCAGTTAACTTCCACATTTTTCCCTCCCACACACTCTGGCACTTTTCGAGCCAGCTCGAGTGACATGGAGAGAGCCCATTGATCCTAGGAGGAGGCTGGTGGAACGGCCCGCTGCCTGCGCTTTCCATTAGATTCCGGGTTGAACTTCAGGAACTAGGTGGCTGATTAACTTATGCGCCGCGGAGACTGAAAAGCAGCTCTCCAAAAGGGGATGTTAGATGACAAGGGATTTGTAAGTGGATTGGCAGAGGGACAACAAGTCAAACCCCTCCAAACACAAGAGATGGAGCTATGAAGGGGGTTTCGAAATGCACAAAAGCCTGGGCTGTCATGGGTGCGCTCGAATAGCTCGAGATGTTGCTCCTCAGCTCCCTTCACACCTTGTAAAAGGGGGGATGGAGATAGTATCAAACACACGAGTGGTGAACCCAAACGAGACAAGTTGCTGAACCAGACGGTTGGGCAGCGCCAGTTCAATCGACGAACCCAGCAAAGACTTGCCAGCTCATCAAAAAATAAAAAATTGAGAAGACGAGCAAAGGCACGAACAACGTAGGAGCTGGCGAGCCAGGAAAGCGCCGAAGGAGGGGGGGTTAAAGTGGCCAAAACAAAAAAAAAAAGCTTGTGTGTCTTTCGCTTCCAGCCGAGCTGGCAGACTTGTGAGGGAATAAAAATTTACAGCATAGTTTTAGTTCTCCAGCGTGTGCCTGCTGGACGGATATGGAAATGGGAACTGACGAGAATAGAACAGTGGGGAAGCCTGAACATGGAGGGGTAGTTAGGTATATTGGGGATATCAGCAAGTAGAAAGCCAGATAACGGAGATTTTACGTGCTTTCCAGCAAGGCCGACGTGCAGCAAAAAACGCGGCACCAACTAGGGGGGGGTTAGGATGGAGATAGCCTGTCGCTGGCTGTCGATGGCCGCCAGGGCCGTTCCGGGGTTTCTTGTCGTCGTGATTCGCCGCTTTTTTCTTGCTGAAGCGGAGGTTGGGCACTCATACCTGCATTGTCAGCACGACACTCCACAGAGAACGCGCAAAAAAGGAAATGATTGATGGAATGGTTCCAAAGGAGAAAGGGGAAAACTAAGAATTAATAGAGGTCGAATGAGGACTAGAATGTGGGGTGAGGCTGGAGCTAATGGTGAAGCGTCCACGAATTCTAGCTTCGAAATAAATCAAAATAATTAATTGCCTTGGAAATAATATGGTCAGACAAAAGGAGTTAAAATATTTGTGAAGAGTTCAACGAGGAAATAAGTTAGGGCTTGCTGCGAGCATCCGAATTGCCTTCCCCCCCATGGAATACTAGGTATAGTCATGAATGCCCAATTGTTGCTGGTATAGGGACTAGAAGTAACTAAATACACCAAAAAGTAGATATTCAATATCAAAAAGGGAGCGAATAACTACAGAATGTTGCAATATACATAGACACGACTGAAGATACTTCCAAGAATAGGACAATAACACCGCATGAACTGAGCAAAAAGAAAATATAATTCCAGCCACGTTTCATCGTAAAAAGGACCTGTTCATCCCCCAAATGCTGCCCATTCCAGCGGTCCCGGCAGCTCCTGCTGTGGTCCAGCACATGGTTGTTGACATGTACCGTATAGTGCCAGTATCCCCTGTAACGCCGCCCGCCTGCACAATGATCGTATCCTGCCTGCAGACTAAATAGATTTGCAAAAAAGAAAAGAAAAGTTATGGTTTGCAGGAAATGCGCCATTCCACGTACATGAACCCAGCCGCATCGATATTCCACAGGAGGGGTTTCTTACATGGCAAAGTGGAACAAACCGACCCTCGATTGCTCTCCTCTAGCATTGGCCGAAATCCTATTGTTGACTGTAAAATAGGAAAATTCATGATGGGCTGGTACCAAGCCAAGAGCTCCACGTCAATAATCATATAAAAAGCAAAGAAAAAAAATACATTAGTAACAAATACAAGGGAGAATATAGTGCGGCAATGAATACACTGCTTTGTAGCAATCAAAGCCTCATGTCGCTAGAGAAGAGAAAATGTTCAAGCATGAGTAAACATCTGGCGGAATGAGTTGTGTCGGGATCCAGTCGAGCCACGACGGTGAAAAACCTTCTCTATAATTTTGTTCGAGGCCACAGAGTCCATACTCTTCATGAATGATGAGGTCATAGGACTGTGGGAACGGGAGGCTCTTTTGTTATTCCATCGGCGTTTGATGCTGTCGTCCACCAATGCAATAAGCCCAGTGGCAACGATGACACTAGCATCATGTTAGAGAATATGTACCCCAGATGCTGTGAAGTGGCAGGTAAACTACTTACTCAGCAACATCTTTCATACTTTCGTATAAGGAAGGGTCGCTGATCCACAAAGAGCAAGGCGGAATCCAGCCGCCCTTGCTCCTTTCTTCCAGAGCTTCAAGTGGAGTCAGAGGTTCTGGTACAATGTGCGCAACTGGTTTTGACTTGGCTGTATGATAGAGGTCAAACGAGATTTCCTTGGAATCTCCGTCCTTTCGGCTAGTTCTCTTCCAGTGATATCTCATGCTCCAATATTCGAAGTCGTAATGTTTAGAGCCCTTTGGGCCTCTTCGTTTAACATCGACATGAGCATAATTGGAGAACTCGAGTTGGATAGTATTTGTCGGCTCGGGGCCTTTGGACCGAGATAAAGATTCTATAGAATATCTCCTGCCACCGGCATTCTCAGGATATTCCGTCGCTGACTTATATCCCGAGTCTTGTCTCCATAGCCCACTTGTCGTGGGACTGGTTGAATCTGACTTGGAACGTAGAGTGGAGAAAGCGCTCGTCAAAGGGCGTTGCAGAGCAGTGAACATTTCCGCAGAGGGGTAATGGAACTTCCTTGATGAATGGCAGACCTCTCTTCCAGAGTCTCTGCAATACCGTCGAAACGAGAATTTCCTATTGTGCAAATCGTGCATGCGAAGATGGAAGAGTATGATTTCGCACTGACGCCCTCCTGGCTGCACCGCAATGGTATCAACACGTAGGTTCATGTTTCCATCAACCGTAGTATCATCGTGCCTTATAAGTAGCCGCCTTGTGGATGGGAACAACTCCCCAAAGCTTGGTGGAGATGAGGGAATAGCATTTGATGGGAAATCCTCATATCTATCCGCGACAAGTTCGACTGGCGGCTCATTGTTTATGTCCTCTTCTGCTTCTGATGGTATCGTCGACGCATATGTATCTGTCGATTCTCTCCCATCAACTTCATCATGAGGGCTACCTTTCCCGAGAGCATTCAAGACGGGTTGATGACTGTAAGCGGTTTGACAAGTGCTGTGTGAGTGATTAGATCTATCACTAGACGCCGAAGTAGTAGAACTATCATTCCTCGTCGCTGGGTATTGGGGAATTCTCATAATCGTTTCCATGTTGAAAAAGGCCGAGTATATAAGTTAAAGACTAGCATCAAAAAACCCCCAAAGACTCAAAAGGCCGACGTTTCTAGGAACGCGGTACAACTAGGTTCTGCGGGCGTTATGCGGGACCAGGAATCAATGAAGCATATCGAAAGGGGAAAAAACCCAAAAACGGAAACTCAAAATTTAGAAATTATAGCAGACAAATACATGTCTGTTGAAGATCTTGAAAATGTAAGTACATGGCAAAGACCTGAACAATATCGCAGGGTCGAGAATATTGTGACGTTGAGGTGGGGGGCTTATCTGTGCCACAAGTGAGTCTCGGTACAATGCGGATGTACACGTCGTCCAGTGGTTCGAAGAAGAGCGAGTAAGTGGGCTGTAAACGTTTCACCAGCGCAAGACTGCGTGGGAATAACCAGACAGCCAGAATATATAGGCAGTCATAGGAGATGACACGAGAAATCCCGAATTACAGCTTGGCGGGCACGAGTTAGAGCCGGGGTTGTAGTTACAGGGTAAGAATGCCACAACACCAGTGTTAACACTGCCAGCCCCAGAACTGGCTCGCACAGCACCTGGCATGGAATGCAGAATGACGATGTGCGATGGTGGGAAGTCCTCTTGGCTAGTAGTTACTTGGCATATGATGAGTTCAATCGGCCAACGAACACAGCCGCCCCGCGTTGGAAACCCAATGTCCTCCGTTAGTCTCGCTAACTTCTTATAGCCCCACCTAGCATGTGGTTGATTTGGTGGCCGATGCGCTGTTCTAGAGGGCTCTAAAGTGCTACTAGCAGGGTTGGAAAACGCCAGTACCCTCGCCCATGTATTGCTAGCCGATAACTCTGCTGTCCAGTCACATTCAGCGGGCGCTCACATAGATCCCTGTCTCACACCATTATGGCGAGCCGTTCTCGATGATGTGCAGGGAGCGATTTGGGTGTTGTGTTTTGTCATCTTAGTCGACCCAATGTCGCTTGGTAGCTTCGCTGCCCTATACGTTCCTTCCCCACTTGGAACTCGTTTCATAACCTCCACATTGTCACACATGGATTGCGGCGACAAGGCAAGGATCTCGGGTGGGGCATTGGGATCGAAAATGTGAAAGACTTCATAGGTAAGGGTGCAAGAGGTAGGTGAGGAAAAGTAAATACTCTTATCCTCTTCTACAGCTTGAATCCAAGACTAATAGAACCAGAACCAAAGTTCGAAACGTCCCGAACAATATCAAGGAACAAATAATCAGGGATAATCGCTGAAAGAATTTCGTCCAAATTAAGTTCTCGATTTGTCCGCGGTGTATATACATACATACATATAGCCACCGCTGCGTCAATAAACTCGCAGATGTCTGGCTTCCAACCAGGAACCAAGCAGGTACGGAGTAGAACTTGCATAGACTACAACGAATATAAAGATGTCAGCCTTGTTTGTGCCCCCATGGGGTTGGTTCGCCCAAGGGTTGCATTCTAGCCCTATGTTTATGGCACCAGGAGGTCGATAAAGGTGCCTTGAATTGGTTACCATGATGTTTTCATCCTTACATGCAACCGCCGCCATTATTTTGATCCCAACTATGACTGAGATTTTCTGTTCGATGGCCTTGTTATTTTTCGTTATTTTTCTAGATCGCTGGTGGGATTTTCACCATATTTCCTACTGGCTTCGTCTAACCTTTCCACACGTTCATCGACAGCAGGGCATCTTCGCAGCTTCCCAGCGGATTGCCGTCTTTCAAACCCCTCAATGCTTGACCCTGGGTTTGATCCCTGTGTGCTCAATTCCAGTTATTTCCGCATATGCCGCCATTTTGGTTCCAGCTCCGGAACCTAAAAAATTCTGTTGATCGCTTGCCATTATATCCTTGGATCCATTGCGTATCAAACTCCAGTCTTCTTCAAGTATGTCAGTATTCGACCATCAGAGGGAGCTGGGTTAGATAGAGGCCTCACCTTAAACCGAGATCTGTTGGGCCACAATTCCAGGATTTGTTACGCGATTGCTCGTTCTAGGTTATTCATCTGTCAGTTGTATGCAGTTGTTTGACTATCTAGCTATTGCAGACCATTCCTGTAGTTGATATTGCCCTGGCTTCGGGAAACCAATAGAGCTCAATCATCCCTGATATAAAATGTTCCATCAAGTAATCGAAATTCATTACAATTATGTTCTCTCAGCACTTGACAGTGTTCATCTCGAATTGGAGACTGCAATAGTCTTGTAGCAGAAAAGGGGGTGCTTGGGGGGAGAGCATAGACGCGCGACTAGAAGGTTAACGCGATAAAACATCATGTGATATCGAATTCCGCTGCTCGGTCGTAATTGCGGAGAATATCAGAATAATATCCTCGCCGCCGCCATGACCTACTCAAATAACCCATATGAATTTATCTTGTTATCTCCTTCCAAGGGAGACAAATGGTTAAAGGGTCAATAAAAAAAATATAACTAATTAAAATACACAAAAACGCAATGACAACCTTACAACCCAGCGACTCCTCACCTCCAACTTCAGCACCCGAATCCGAAATGTCCCTCCGCACCACCACCCTCCTCGCAAACCTCTCTGCTATAACTGCGCGCATTGCCGCTGCCTCTGCAAATGTCTCTCAAACTCCGTTCCAACGCCCCCAACGCCCCCAACGCCCCGTCCGCCTCGTCGCCGTCTCCAAACTAAAACCTGCCTCAGACATCCAAATCCTGCACCAGCACAACCCAGCCCTCCACTTCGGTGAAAATTACCTGCAGGAGCTCCTAGAAAAATCCAAAATCCTCCCGCGCGGGATCCGCTGGCATTTTATTGGCGGCCTACAGTCTAACAAGTGCGTGATGCTTGCGCGCGATGTGAGGGGTTTGTGGGCGGTAGAGAGTGTGGATTCGGAGAAGAAGGCGAATTTGCTGGATCGAGGGTGGGGGGAGAGGAGTGGGGAGGGGGTTGGTAAAGATGCTATTGCTGTTGGTGATGGTGATGGTGATGGTGAGGCGGATGCGGATCGACTGCGCGTTTTCGTCCAGGTAAATACCTCTGGCGAGGAGAGTAAGTCTGGCGTCGAGCCGGCGGAGGCGGTGCGTCTGTGTCGATATATCAGGGAGAAATGTCCGCGGCTGAAGTTGCAAGGGTTGATGACTATTGGCGCCATTGCGAGGTCGAAAGCGACGACGCCGGAGAATGAGAATGAGGATTTTGTGTGTTTGAGAGAGACGAGGGAGAGGGTGGAGACGGAGCTTGGGTTGTTGGGGGGTGGTGTGGAAGGGGAAGGAGAGGGAGAAAGGTTGGAACTGAGTATGGGCATGAGTGAAGACTTTGAGGGGGCGATTGCGATGGGAAGTAATCAGGTTAGGGTTGGGAGTACGATATTTGGAGCGAGGCCGCCGAAGGGGGAGGCTAAGGTGGTTTAAATAGAGGGGGCTCGATTGGATTCCTAGTAGGTTGGGCCCAAATGTATTTCACGATGAAAATGAAGCTATGTATCTGACAGCATACAATACTAATTGAAAAAGACTCCGATCTGTTTTTTTAAAAATTACATTTGAATTTATGTACATGTACATGTACATACATATATAGATACGAGCCCCTTCGTTCAGACTTTACCAAGAAGACGTGGTGTGTTTCTTGCAAGAGCACGCTCACGGAAAATTAAGAAATGCAAAGAAAAGTGGGATGGGGAAAAAGAAGAAATAGTTGCAAGGGAAAAACAGGGGGCATCTAGACGAATAAAACAAATCAAAGTGGGGCCGATATGGATGTCAACACTCTATAATATGCGTAAATGGTATTTCCTCTCCCTAATCAGCGACGCTCTGAGGGCTCTTTTTAGCTATCCCAATCATCTGAGCCACTTTCAAGAGTGACACCCTGGGCAAGTCTCTCCTCCATCAGTTTCACCAGTGCCTGTGGCACGGCTTCTTGCGTTGCGCGGATCGTTATACGGTACATCTAGATCCCGGGTTAGATACAGCATGCCACTTTTACGGGGTTTCAATAAGGGGAGAGGTATCGAGGAGGGACGAGAAATATCACATACCAGCTTCTCATAATTCGGCTCCAACCGCAAAAGACAGCCAGTTTTACCACTATCCATTTGATAAACAGTGCAGCCGACGACATTTTTCGAATTCGGATCCACTCCACCGAGGATCTTGAACTTAAACCCTTCTACAATTCTGCGTGTGAATGACTCCGTTATCGTTCGCCCTTTACCCTGGACAGAAAATGTCGACTGCGCCTCAAGAGGTGGACCCCCTATCTGTCGCCATCTTTTGAAAAAGTCATCAGGCGATAATGTCGACGCATCCATGTACTTGTGCATGAGGACCGGTAGCTGCAGCGTATATGCTTGGAGAGCACCGGCAAGATACGAGATCCGAATGGTAGGCGGCTTTGTGAATGGCCCCTTGGCCTCAAAACATATTGTTTGCTGAGTCTGGCTCTGGGCCTGAACATCCGGATCCGGCAGGTTTTTGGTATCAATCTTGATGCTTTCGGGCGACGGGTTATCTAGTGTTGTGGTGAATGAGCCAATTGGGAAGGAAGACTTGTTCGTGAAGTATAACTTGCATACGCCCAGATGAACGCGGTATTCGGAACGCAGGCCAACTTGAATCTGTGCATCTTCAAATAGGACACCCTCGTCTTTGAAGTAAAGACGGTTAAAGCCGGTTTCCCAATCAGCAGAAAGATGTGCGGCACTGGCCAGATTCGGTTCTGGACCGTCGGAATTGGAGAGTAAATCCAAGCCAGCCAAGTCAGACGATACTGAAGCTTTTGCTGCTGTCCCGTTGCTGCCAGATGATGTTCCGTTGACGATAGTAGTGAAAGAACGCTTAAGACCTGACTGTTGGGCCAAGAAAACCTCATGCTTATCGGCATTGGCATCTTTTCCACCCACAACCCATGTCCGCTTGTCACTAATTCCCGCACTCCTCTGGTGCAGTCGTGATAAGAGAACAGACGTTCTTTCCGAGAAAGGTGGCATCTCGTCGCAAACGGTACGAAGGAGGTCGTCCGTCGGCAACGTTGCAAGCGTTAAATACTCGCAGGCTCTTTGCTGTAGTTCGGAATCTGGCGATTGGCTGTATATGCGGAAAACACGGAGTAGTTGTGGTTTGATTTCCGGAAATAAGTTGACAAATTTTACGAAGGACGAGAGGAGTAAGGCGCGAGTAGTGTATGAGCAAAAATTCAATTTGGCCTGTAGAGCCAAAAACTGTTCAATGGGGCTGCATCCCTTAGTGTCCGCAATCAAATGGCCAAATTCACCAAGAATGTAGCCACCAATCTTCACCAAGCTATCGTGGCAATCGCCCTTGATGTACTCTAAGAGGTGTTGGGCGGCGTAGGCCTGCAGCTCCTCATTGTTGGTGACAATCTGGATGACTCGCTGCCAAACCTCATCACTGACATGGTCACCAGCCAGAGAGAGCAGTTTCAGGGAAATATCGATATACCACTGGGCATCAGTGGCATATTTTTCAGTCAATATCGCAATCTTGAGAACCATTTCTTCGCGGATGGAAAAATCGGAAACCCGCAATTGCTTGAGCAGTTCAGTTACAATCGGTTCTGCATTAGAGGTATCACACATGCTGTACAAAAGATCAAGGCCTTTTCGTCGAACACTAATATCCCGGTCTTCCAAGGAGCCAAAGATGATATCTATGTGTTTTTGGATAGGGTCGAGAGTCTCTGCTCTCGCTGCAAAATGCGTCATAGCTTCGAGGCCCAGGTATCTTACGTTCGTCTCTCGGGATTGTATGAATTTCCCGAGGCGCGCAGATATTTTCATCATGAGTTTATGTTCAGTATCGAGGTGGATAAGAAGATTGATCGCTTCAAAAAGCACCGCGTTTTGCGCATTATTCTGCTGTACATTCTTTGGCATGTCCATCGCCGCGTTCATGATCTGCTCTATGGACTGTCTGATGAGGTCCCTGACATGAGTGTCCTCTATATAAAATAAAAAAAGATCAGTCAAATTATATTTCTCGGCGCAAGGGGACGTTGGCACAAACCTGAAGGAGGATAATACTGCAGCAATCTTAATAGCTTCACTTGCACCCAGGGACACGGGACTTTGTAATATATGTAGTCTGGCGCGATGTCCTTGTCGACGATAATTCTTTTAAGCCGCTGGGCGGCTTTCGCGTAGCTTCCTTTATATTGTTCGGGATTATCCTGCACCAGTGCCATCACGAGCGACATGACCGAAAGAGTGACGCCCATGTCGGGGTCATCCATTAGAGAAATTATCCGCTCCGCCCATTCCGGCTGGACGATGCCGGGATGTTTACGATACAATCGTAAAAGCGTAAGAGCGGCCTTCTTCTTCACAAACGACTTGGAAGTACTACAGAAAAAAAAATATGAGTATGGGAGCTAGTAAAGGTTGGGCGTCTCATTCGCCAGAGCAACACTCACGGAGAGATCAAAAGCCGGTGCACATCGACACTCAGAGCTTCACCCATCTCTCTTCCACCGACATTGGCCACGGCATGTAGTGCTAGGCAGTTATTAAGCTCATTATGGTCCAGGAGATCCTTCCGGATGCTATTAACAACCAAATGTAATAGCTCATGCTGCTCATGAAGAAACAGCGTAACCGCCAGATACCCAATCTGTTTTTCCGAGTACTTGGTGGCGGAGATCAAATTTACAGCTTCCAGGTGTCCAAAATCGATATCATAACCTTGTATATAAACATATAGCAGCTTGCAAACATATTTCTTCTTCTGGTATCCGTTTAGGTTCGCGTCCTTGAACTTCTGCCGGATGTTCGCCAATTCCTTGTTGATCCGCTTCTCTTCTAATTCCCGGGCCCGCGCATTCCGTAAGTCTGCAATGAACTGTACCAATCCCCGCATGGACGACATATTGGCTGAAATTGCTGTCACCAGTTCGCCGCAGTGATGATGATGGGGTGTAGTCCCTGGGGTATTTGAAACTTCTCCGCAGCCAGCTAAGCTAAGCTACGCACAAGACATCAATCACGCATAGTTTTGCTTGGTCAATGCCAGAAAGTTCATACCAGCATGGCTATGCCTCGATAGGATAGGGGTGTGCGGGTTGTTGCGCGTTGCGGCGGATCCGGAGGTCAGACAAGCCAAGCAAGGAGAAGCCCTGATGTTTGATGAAGACCCAGGAGCGCAGTAATAGCCAAGCCAGAACTCAGAGCTCACAAGGAACCTTTAGACAAGAAAACCAAGCTGACGCAGCACGAAGCATGAAGCACAGCAGTATTATACTGGGATATTGTTGGCAATGAGATGGTTTGGAGCACGTCAAGACTCCTGATATACTGGTGTGGTTGACAACGACTCGAGGAAGTTGATCATTGCCGTTTGGGGAACTAAGCTGGCGGGACGGATTAATATGGGTGCCGAGGGCAGGCTTATGTCAGCTGTTGCTAGGTCAGGTGACGTATTAGCCTCCAGGGCTCCCAAGGTCCCAAGCTCTTGCTTGGCTTTGCAGACATAAATAATTCTCAATGGGGTGTCGCCCACTTTGTTGCGTTTTGCTGGCGGGTTTTTTATCCAGTGTTCCAGGTTAGAGCTCCCCCCGATGAACCCTTATGTCTTGCTTGATACCTCATCTACGGCTTTGATGCTTTCTTTTTAAAGGATGTGAATTCAATGCTACTTCATTTGGTCCCAGGAATGTTTAGTTTCTTCTACATATTTCTCAGTTAATCAGTTGGAACAGCACAATGACAGTCTAGGAAACCAAAAGATGAATATGTTTATAAATATATATCCCCGAAAAAAGAATACATGCAAAATTCCAAACATCGCAAATATAAGTTTGAAACCAAAAAGCAAACAGGCCAAAATTCTCCGAAAACTCCAATCATTCAAAGGCTTCCAAATTTAATCTTCTCGAGATTTTCCCTCCCTTCGCCTGTACGTTCAGCATTCCATGCGACCCTTTATCTATGCCTTGGTGGTGAAATCCGTCTCTGCGGGAAAGATCCCTGCATCAAAGGCCTTTTCGCAAGTACACGAATCTAATTTCCGCGCAGCAAGTTGCGCCCGGGGGCGCCATCCTCTTGGTTAGCATGGTGGATCTTTCAGTGACTTTTAAGGTTGCTAGCAACTAGTCAAGGCAAATGTGTGGGGTGGAAGCAGGGCCATCAAAGCGCAAAACCATGGGGGAAATCATGCAACATCAGAGAATGTCAGGTATAGAAAAACTCTTGGACTTTTGGTAAATAAATGGGCCAAGAGAGGGCGGGGGGGTCGATTGGCGAAGAGCAAGTGGGTATCAAAACGGCAAAGAACCATGCATGGAAGTACTCCATATGTATGATCAACGGATATTGGCAAAAGGAACAAGGTAAAGAATGGAATCGAGAAAATCGAAGAAGACAAACATACCTGCGGCTCTTTTGCCACATGGGCAAGCATCCGTTAAATGTTGATGATTCTCTGATTGGGCACGCTCACAGGTGCATTTGCTAGCTGGACGGCTCCCTGGTTTTCCGACATAACATTAGCTCATGCCCTAAAATCTATCATGGTAGGCTTTTTCTTTTTCTTTCTTGCACAATACCGTAAGGGCGGACGCGTATTACACCCAATGTGCGGTCCGGGTAAAAACTTATGCATCCTTTTCTTCAACTTCTTCCACGGTCTCCAGGTTCCTGACCATTACGGTTCTCAAAAGAGAGACCTATCCAGTTGCTAAAACCACACAGCTGAGGGATATCTTGAAATGAAAGGGGACAGGAGACATGGCGGAGAGGAGAGGAGGGCAACGGGAAAATGGTATATGTGACGTGTATAATAAAATCAAGAGAGGGAGCAAATCGGAGAGAGAGCAAAGAAAGCCAGAATAAACTTACGACATGAGCATCTGGGGCCTGAAGTGTCATTTTCCGTCTTTGCTTTTTCGCAGCTACAATGCAGGGCATGTTCCTTGCCACATGAGCATCTGGCTTGGGCGGCGCAGACACATCCCTGCTTGGAGGCATGGCAGCATGAGAGAGGTGGGACAGTCATTGTAACTTTTTGTTTTCTTTTTGATATCCCTTTTGATGCGAGCGAAATTGATTTTCGAAAACTGGGGGAAGTTGGGTGTTTGTATTATTGGGGATTTTATAGTTATTGGCGGTGATGACGTAATTGGGGTTCTAAGGTTGCCGTCTTTTCTCAAGCTTCTTTTCAAGAGATAAATGATAAGATATGCATATCTAGATGGGATAAGATATTGAATAGTATGTAATAGTCAAAGAATATATATATCTTAGGAATGCCAACTTTATATACTCGTTTCCACTGAGACTGTTAACAATGAAATCATTGACGTATTAACAACGCCTCTACTCTGATTGGCCATCATTTGCGCACTATCTTTGCAGGTGGTCAGCAACCCTGTAATCACGTGATATCTTTAACTTTCCGTTGCCAAAGATCTGAATTGCGGCTTCTTTGGTTGGTTCAACGCCACCCACCCGAAGCCTGGATTTTGCACTCTGATATCACAGTATGACTGCGCCTGAGAGCGGAGTCAATTGAACCATTCAGAGCGGTGTAATATCAAAGCAAGGGAATGAGAGCGTAAGCTAGTTTTCGGCTTGGAAATCGTACGACAAATGCCAAATGCCTTCATCCTGTCCTATCCTATTTAATATGTAACTGTACAGTACATGTACATGTACATGTACATTACATGCACCTACATCAGCAATGACAGGGGAATTGATTGAAAGCAAGCAAAGAAAAAAAAATAACAAGAAACAGCAGAAGGCCGCCCGGGACTAGTTAATGATCCAGAGAATAAAAGAGAAAGAAACGTAGGCGAACATTATCCCCCACTGACGATGTAACTAGATGAAGCCCATTCTAAGAAGACATCTAGCCCCCTTAATAAGAAAGTATAGTATAATGTAAAATAAAAAAAATAAAAAATAGGGTTCAAAGGACCAACAAATCTCATATTGATAAAAAGGGGGAGGGGAACAAAAAAAAAGAATAACATTACACCCAAATTACGAAATAAAAAAGGGGAAAGAGTAATAGTTCATCCCAGTCGTTAAAAAAAAAAAAAAAGAATAAAGAATAAAATATATAAAAGATATCAACGCCCACCCGTTTTATTTAATGCCCGAAAATTCGAAAATATTGGAGTAAGCTCTGTTTCGCAGACCACCGGATGGGGATTGCATGTCAATGCCATTTGCAAAACTCGCCGGGGTAGAAAAGTCATCCTGCAGTCTTCCATTCGAGCCGAAATGGAAAAAGGAGGCTGGGAGGCTTAGTGATGAAGAATTGCGTTCGCCATAGGAAATACCAAATGGGTTTGAGTCAAAGGTGGTACTGTAAGGTGATATTTGGTCTTCGTGGGGAGCCATGCCTGGCAGGGGAGTGGATTGTAGGCTATCATTGCCTTGCTTGTATTCTGTCTTCACTTGTAATTCGGGAGGGAGGCTGTCTGGAGCTGTTCGCAGCCGAAGGGATGATGATTTGGAGGGTCCAAATTTATGTAGCTGACTGTGAGCTATAATTATTATATTGTAAGTGGGGCATCCGATGTTTGCTGGGCTATTAGTACTTACGTGCTTGGCTCAAATTGCTCCCCATGGACGGCTGTGAGACAGTATTATCATACGACTGAGTGTTATACGGCATATCCAACCCCAGGGAAGAAGGATCTGGCGTTCCGTAATCCGAAATGGCTTGGGTATACGATATGCTTGCTCGGAGCGGGGATCCCAATGATCCTGCCCTTGGTCTTGCTGCATTAGGTTGTTGCAAACCACGGATGCGAGGATAAGATGCTTGCGAGAAAGAATTAGAGAAACTGCTGGACCTTGTGCACGGACTCATATATCGGGGAGCGGATGTTTGCGGGTTGGAGAGCGATGCGTAAAGCGCCGCGTTATCACCTCCTATCGTTATTGGCGGCATTTCAGGTTCTGACCCGGAGGCTGACGCTGACGTTGGTGACGGGAAATAGCCACCATAGGCAGAAGAAGCACTTAATGGAGAGGTCGCATAGTCTTCGTCGCTTGGTCTTCTGATGATATCGATCATCAAAGGCGTGAGGAAATCTCCACCTTCCTGATGGGAGTTGAAGTAACTTCTAGGGGAAGTGAGAGTGTCGGAAGATTGCTGCCAGCTTCCATATGGAGAATGGATGGCTTGAGGGATGTCAAAGTCATCCGGTAAGGTCCTCGATATCAACACCCTTTCTCGATCGTCGCTTGTTAGACGCTTTAGTTTGGCTCTCCTACCAGTTTGTAAGCAATAGTGGACAAGCGAAAAGCAAGTATACACGCATTAAGCGCAGTTAGCCTACCGGTTCTGGAACCAAACCTGCACCTGACGCGGGCTCAGACCAGGTATCTCCTTGGACAAACGCTCCCTATGAGCGGCATCCGGATGAGCTTGGCGAGTAAATTCGCTCATGAGAAATCGTGTCTGATTATGTGAGAGTCTGGGAATGGAATTATGGTTAGTACACGTCTACAAACATACTGGTCGCTAGGAAATAAACCTACCGAAAGCGCTTCATCTTCCTCTTCTCTGTCTGCCGGTCGACTGCTGCTTTCACATGGCCCTCCCCACCAGGTTGACGGCGGCCCTGTTCCTCATGATTGTCGTGAATCTCAAATTGGTTGTCACCTATGTCAATGTCTATTTCATTCTCACAGTCGCCTTCGTCTTCAGCATAATCATCGTTGGCTTCGGTGTTGTCGCTTTCGATATAATTGGAGGTCAAGTAGGCTCCTGAAATCGAATTCGTGGAAGTCGATGGCATTGAAAATTCCGGATTGCCCTCGAGGTATTTTGTTTCAGCTTGAGGCAATCTCGATCCTTTATTGCCTATCTCATTCTGAGTCCCGGTTTCATTGTTGCCCTTGGAATTAAAGGTGGGATGGTCTTTGATTTCACAGGTAGTCGCGACACCCAAATGCGCCTCTAGCTTCCATTCAATATGTTTCTGGTCGACAGGGTCGGTTTGGAGGGAATCATAGTCTTTCATAGCAGTTGGGAACAGACTAAAGCTTCGGGGTTGGGTGACTGTTTGCCGGGATTCCAGCTGCTGGTTATGCCAACCAGCGACGGCCTGGTACATGGAAATGGGAGATATAAATGGCGCCATCATGAAGAGCAATCAATTGTAACACCGTAAATTTTTCGATGGGTTTCAATTGCTAGACACTCATCCGCCTATCCCCAGAGTATTGGGGTTAAAGGGAGGAAACAGAGCACAAGGATCAATGTCGTGCTTTCATAACAAATGGCGAGGTTCAACCAGTGGCATTTAGGCTGAAACAGCTTCCGTTCAGGATCCTCCGAATTTATTTGTGGGGGTTAGATAGCCCAATAGATTTGTCGCGAGTCATTAACGTCTGGCTTATAAAATGGGTGTCACAGTATCAGGTCTGACAGAGGGTGTATTATTCTCCTCTGGAACTTGGCTCCTGAGAATTCTTGATCGTCTCCTTTTCAGCTCCTGTGCCGCGCGCCAAAGGGGTGCGACCAGAAGTAGGTGGCACCGAGTAATTTGTTTACAACAACCTGTTCCAATTTCTCATTATCAAAATCTCTGCAGTCCGAGGGGTCGAGGAGTATATAGTGGCCCAGCGTCAAATAGCGGTAAATCAGAAAAAGAAATGGTCCGGGGCAGACAAGAGTCCGGTCACAACCCAGGCTGGTGAGATGTTATGCGGCGCGATCAGGCAGGGGCAAACATATAGTAAACGATTGTTATAGGACCTGATTATGTCAATATATTCATACTGTTCAAATATTCATACTCTTAGAGCGAATGGCACTTCCCAATAGAGGCAAAAGTAAATAATAAAGAATGGACAACACAATCAGCTAGGGAAGCTGGAAAAGAATATTTTCAAGAGGTAGGAATAACATATATCTATTCCGTTTCAACCCGGGTGTTGTTTGGCATTGTGTACAGAGCTCGATGTACCTGCCAGCGCTGAAAGAATGAAAATGACTTGGCATCAAAAGATCCCAGCATGAACAACGAGAGTAAGGGAGGGGTGACAGCCAAGACTAATAACCCTGGTCATGTCAGGAAAGAGAATTAGCCCAGGCGGTTCAGCACGAGGAAGAACTCGGGGGCGGCAAGCTCTGTACGTCAAACTAGGTAGCCGATTTGCTCGTTCTGCGAACTGGGCGAATGTTTAGTCCACGAACACAGGAAGTTCGGCGCCCATATCCACTTTACCAGGTATCATGTAAGAGAAATGAGAAATGCGTAGAAAGCTGGGACTACTATGGTTTATTACCAGATTAGTTGCTCATGGAAATCAAAGTAGTTGATGCTGAAGTCTATGAGCTTCGAGTTGAGTAGAGCGACCAATAATGGAGAATAATTGGCCGTATCGCTTGCTTTCCCCAGTACATTAAGGCCATATGGCCGCAAAGTCAAACGCTTAGAGCTGGTTCCTTTGACAGATCCCGTGGAACGAAAAAGGGAAAATCAATGGAGAACTCACTTTTGTTCCAACGAAGATAAGTGGACAGGGTTCTCCTCGAACCGGAGTGCATGGTTTGATTGGGGAATGCCTGCTTAATCCGCTCATCCAGAGCCATTGGTAATTTGGCATTAAACTGGATGGGAAGTGGATTTTTTGGATCAAAAGCTGCTCCTTCAATTGGCAAAGTAGTTATGTCGTTATCCCTTCTGCGACTAGCGTGATCTATGCCGTCGAAGTATCCACTAGATTCAGCAGTTTTGCTAGCACTTTAACAGTACATCCGAAGTATCCCACTCACGCCCCATTGAAACATCTCTTGAGGTCGGTGGGCGTCTCGCCCTCCCTTCCCAGCCGGGTTTGGATACAGTCGGCTAGCAGGGAGTTTTCACAAGGGGAAACAGAATGCGGGGCCTGCAGTGGATGTCAGCATTTGCTTCGGCAATTTTAGTTGCATTGGGTACTGAACAATTTTGGGTGTCAAGGGGCTGCCATCATTGGAAACAATTATAAAACAGGAAACAAAAGATCTTTTTTTATTATCGTATCCCCGATGGCAGAACACAAACATTCAGACTCGGCCCTTCCGTCAGTAGCGATCAGGATCCACTACATCGGGCGCTGGGAAACACGGTCTGGATAAAATACTAATAACGGTACCACCAGACTGGGGGCTGAAAGCCAAATAGTGTTAGGTTTCCTCGCTGACAGCATGCGTACTCCAAATGGCTTAGCGTAAAAATAGTCAGATAACAAGGGGTTGTCCAGGTTTATTTCCAGGTTTATTCCCAGAGTCAAAATTTCTGAGGTTACAGCCAAAGGAGCGGTGGCACAGGCGTGGAGCTCTAACTTAGGTATTTCAAATGGGAACCGAGACGCCCAGAGATACCCGAACTTCTTGTGGCATCAATACTCAGAGCGCCGAAGGTGTAGGCTGAGCTGGGACCTGCAGAATCCATAAATTAAAACGACTTGATATAAGCCCTGCTTAAGCCTCGAACGGTGGAGGAAGCATAGAAGAAGCGAGGCGAGCAGAGTAGTCGGCTAGGGAAATCCCATAGCTTGTGATAAGAACATGTGGGCGCGCATACCACAGTAGGTGGCCCTGGTGATCAGGAACGCTGGTGAATGGGAGAATATCTCCAATGACAGGCACAGATACACTAGATAGTCCGTAACTAACAAGGGTATGTTTGTGTTATGGCAGAAATGAGAAACCAGGAGAAAATCTGGAGAAGGGTCGCCAGCGATCCATGGATGACTTCGGAATGACGGAAGCTATGAAACCGTGTAGGGCAGCCGTGTGAGATTTCTGGGTGACATAGAGGATTGTAATAATAGAAAAGCCAATATCGCGGGGTCAGCAGAGCAAACGCACACCTGGTAACGGAATAAGATTGAGAAATTGTCAGGGGAAACACCACCGGCGACTAAGCGGAAACGAGGGTGGAGCACTGAATTTCCAGAACAATATGCAGGTAATATTTGTCCGTCCCCAAAATCCATGGATAATTACAGGCGTATCCAAGTGTTGAGAGACAAATATGGAGCCGACCCTGCCGTTGTACCTTTAGCCACAAATAAGGTCAACTCTGTCCTACTTGTTTCGGCGCTCGGGGCAGCCATACGAAAAGAGAAGAAGAAAAGAGGAGAAAAACTCTTGATGCCTACGAGGAATTTTCGCCGTGTAACTAACGGGG
>PDND01000022.1:0-202157 GCA_002572855.1 [Emmonsia] crescens
GATATGATAGCTCAGATTGAGAAAGTATGCAAAACAGTGAGAGTTAAACTGCAAAGAAAAGAACAGAGGCTAAGAAAGCTCATTGAAGAGATACTACATTCTGAAAAGATGTCAGAGAACTGAGAAAGAGTCTGAATAGAAGAAGTAAGAAGAGAGACTATACAGAGTGCAAGATCAGTGAGCACTGAGTATATCTTCTTTCAACAGTGAATCAAAAGAGAAATTCTAAGCTGATGAAAAAAATAATGAAAAACAAGAGCATCATCATAATGTGAGCTCTTTGAAAGACTCTCAGATAAGAAGACTATCAACTGATATAAGAGACTAAGCAAGGTCAGAAGCTCACTAATCATTCAGCTTCAATCAGATAAAACAGATCTAGCAGCTTTTCTCAATAAAAGACAAGTGTCTGACTACTCAATATCAGCCTGTGAGTGTGAATACTCACATGAAACAGTGATGTATGTGATTATACACTGTAATCACTTTCAGTATAGTCAGAAGAATCTGCTTCATGAGAGCAGACTAAATAAGAAATGACTACTAGATATCAAAGAAAAACTACACTGCTTAATAAAATAATGACTGAATCAGAGAATTCTATCACAATTCTCACTAGTTAAAACACTAAGTATCTATCAAAACTGAAGTCACACAAGACAAGACTGAAAGAATACAGAAAGTGTGATCACTCTCAGTGAATATAAGTTTAGTGCATCAGAACAAGTAAAAGACAGATATAGTATACATCACAATATCTGACTCACATATAAAAAGTATAAATATCTTCACTCATCTCACACAAGAAGTGTCTTTTCTTCATTTAAAAGACAGATATAGTGTGCATCTCAACATCTAACTCATATATAAAGCATGCATACTTTCACTCATTTCACACAAGAAGCATCTTTTCTCTGCTTAAAAGACAGATATAGCACACACTCTAGCATCTGACATGTGTATGAAGTGTGTATACTTTCACTCAATTCACACAAGAAGTATCTTTTCTTTGATTAAAAGACAGAGATAGCACACATCTCAATATCTGACTCACACATAAAAGCATGCATACTCTCACTCAGTTCATGTAAGAAGCACTCTTCCTTGGCTCTAAAGATGAATATAGCATGCACCTCAACATCTGGCTCACACATAAAGCACACATACTTTCACTCATTTCATACAAGAAGCATCTTTTCTCTGTTCAAAAGATGAATATAGCACACACTCTAGCATCTGACATACACATGAAGCATGCATACTTTCACTCATTTCACATAAGAAGTGTCTTTTCTTTATTTAAAAGACTGAGATAGCATGCATCTCAACATCTGACTCACACATAAAAGTATACATACTCTCACTCAGTTCACACAAGAAGCATCTTTCTTTGCTTAAAAGACAGATACAGAGTACATCACAATACTCAGCTCACACACAGAGTATGCATATCTTCACTCATTCTGTGTAGAAAGTGCTTTTTCTTTATTTCAATAGAGTGCATGAAGTACACTCTTTCTCTCTCTCTCTAAGAACAGCAGTGGCTGATTCTCAGTAATTCAAAGTCTGTCTAATTATTTGAATAGATCTGCTGCACACAGAGTTTTTAGCTCAGTGATAAGTATGCTTATCACATAATTTTCTCTGTTAGATAGTAATAGCCTTCTCACATATTCTTGCAATTAAGTGATGTATGAAATAATAATAATAATAATAACTGTTTCATTTTTAATCTCTTTATTAAAGAAGCATTTCACTCTGAGCCTTCTCTATTCATAAAATCTATAAATGATTGATGAATTGATTATAAACTTATATCAAGAATTTCAATCTTTTTAATGCAGAACATACATATCTCTGATAAAACTAATATCACAGATTCAGTGAAAGACAGTATGAATAAGTCTGATTCTAGAGTTAATCTTTTTGAACAGAATATCACACTATCAGATTTGAAACTGTCTACAGATTCAGTAATCATTGCTCTATTATTTCTGAAAAATCTCTCACAGATCTATAAATCTCTCAAATAAAAATACTATTATCATGTCTGTTTTAATGAGATTAATAGATTGAAACTAATAGAGATCTGATATCTAGTTAAACATATTTCAGATATAACTATTCTACATGATCTATGAGTATTCAATAAAAAAGTTAATAATATAGATAATATTATCTGATATAAAACTAGATGAGTAGTCTGTAGAAACTATTAAGAAAGAAGAATTAACTATAATAAAATATACACTTTCATGATATCTGTTTTTATATCTCAAGCTTTTATAATGATCTCAGTATTCTATAATTAATAGATGCTGTAGATTGATATAATTACTGTATTTCTTAACACTCAATTATCAAAGCATGAATATATATATATGTATTAACTCACTGAATTCAAAGAGAGTCAGAGAGATCTTGTATATAAGTTAATGCAGAGACTCTATAATCTCAAGTAAGCTGCTCTATTATAATATGAAAAGCTGTGAAAAATACTTATTACTTCAGACTTCTGTGTCAGTTTTTATAATACAGATCTATTCATTTATAATATCTGTGTTATCTATATTACTGTCTATATTAATAATATCTGATTATACAGTCTGAATATAAATAATCTACACTAAGCTCACTTCAAAATATCTGCTCACTATAAAATTAAGAATGTGAAAGACACTAACTGCTATTTAAATATAAAGATAGAGTGAGATTTTATTTCTTTAATACTATTTTAATCTCTATTTATTAAGAATCTTTTGAAGAAATTCTCTATAAATAACTGTCACTCTATCTTTATCTTCATGAAGAAAAATATCAATTTTATAAATAATAATGAAAAACTTATTATCTATATAAGAGATTTTACACTTTACTTCTATTAATCAGATATTAAATCTCTTCAGTATCTCACTATTAATATCTGCTCTGATATGAGTTTTATCAGTGAATTTTTTAAATATTTTAGCTTTCACTCTACATCAAAGAATTGAGCTGTTTTTAAATATATGCTCTGCTATCTTCAGAGTGCAATGAATGAGAGTGTTATCTATTATAGAAATACTGATATCAAATCTGTTATATATATAAATATTAATTAAGTAGATAGAGATTCTGACTCTCACTTCACTACTAATTATATCATCTATATAACTGATGATCTGATGATATAATAGAGCTGTAAGTAGACAGATATATTCAAATTATCTACTGAGATTAAATATATATTATCTATCAAAGCTGTCTATAAGCTAATTCATCTCTGTGAGCTTCTTGCTGATACTGACTTTCTCTCTATTCAGTGAAATGAATTAGATACTGAAGATAGACTCATTTTCTCTCTCTCTAACACTCTCATCTATATTATTCATGTCAATAATAAGTCTACTATCAAGCTCTCATCTAGTGAAGCTATTTCACACTGCTTGAAGTATATAGAGATTCACTATCATACACTCTGTGATCTCATTCAGAAGAATGAAATCAAGCTCTGCTATATATTTTTTACTGAGAATACAGCAGACAGTCTTACTAAATCTCTGAGATCTATAAAGTATAAGAGATGAAAGAATATTTTAAAGATTAAAAGCTAGAGAGAGTAGATGTTGAGAAGAATGATATTTGAACTGATTTTTTCCTATTTTAATTATTCTATTTTTTCAGTTTCTTTTGTATCTGTACTTGACAGTAGGCCTATTTTTGTATATAGTTTCAAGTACTGCTACTATGATGAGTGAGGGTGTTGGACCCTCTGGTCATGTGACCTAGTTTTCCACCATATAGCTGTCTCGCTAGCTAGCTCTCTTTATTCAATCAAGCTTGCCACCTTCTGTTATAAAATGCTTAAAAAAGTTACCAGATAACCCTATTCCGAACCCGACCGGGAAATATCATTGCTGATTCAACATGTTTTATGTTTATATATTAGCTTTCGCGCCGTTTTTTTTTACATTCTTTAACCCGCGGTTGGTAGGAGTCGCCGCAAAATGTCGGGGATATTTAGGCTGATCGCCCCCGTCGAAACTACATTGTTTACTAACCAGCTGTAAGCAGGATTTTGCCCGAGCGAGACATCCTTGGATATTTCGCTTTTATACCTCTGGAGTACGGTCCTGGCCTGCCAAAACATTACTTACTAATGGGAGGAGGCAAAGAGTTTATGCCTGATGGAGATCTCTTGCTGCTCCTGAGTCAAAACTCCCGCTAGCAAACACCACAAAGTAAAATTCTAGGCTCTAAAGGTCCAAGGCCTCTAGCGCCTCCTATGGAGGCCCATATTTATGATTTTGAGCATAAATCAACAGGGGCGCCAAAAGCCCCTTCAATTTTGTTCTCCTATATATATTCATTCGCCCACCCACCCGCGCTCCCGGGGAGGGTTTGAACATAATAAACCAAGAAAAACACACTCGCTTGAACAAACTTCATTGTCGCTCATTTTTCGATTTGTTTTCGATATCCTAGCGCTAGGATCTGCACATTTGATATCTGTACCTCACAAACCTCTCTATCTATCCTCGCAAAAATGCACTTCTCCTTGGTCGTGGTATCCCTCGGTCTTCTTGGCCTGAGCCGTGCTCAAAAGAGCATCGTGACAGAACTGTCGTTTCCTGGACCACTTGGCACACAGCCGCCCATAGTGGCCTCTGTGGTCAATGCGGTAAGATAAGAGAAATGTATATATGTATATATGCGGTTCAGAGGGGTGAACCGTAGTATTGATGGTGAATATATATATATATATATATATTGCAAGAAGGCAAGGAAAAGCAAAAGCAAAGCTAATAATGTCTATGTACTCTCGCTTTTAGGATCCAACCGCAACGGTATATGAGCTGAGGTGTGCTGAAGGGACCGACGGAACCGAATGCGGCCTAAATCGCGCAATCTTGACCCAGGCACCCAACACGATAGGAATGGGCTTCGAAGGAGAAGATGAAGATGGGTAAGTTTTTCATAGTTCTCCTTTCTTGACCCCCACCCCCTCCCAACGAGAAAACAGGGAAGAAAAATAAACTCACTATTCCGCGCAGCCCCTCAAGCTACCACTTCGAATGCAAAATCCAAGACTCATCAGCCGACTGTACCATGATCCATCAGATTTCTCAAACAGGCAAAGGCTGGTCCACCGTGTCTTCGGAAACTACCCAAATCCCCACCGCCGGCTTTATCACTCCCTTGAAGGTTACAATTACAGCAGGCCTGGAGAAGCTACAAGGCCCCTCTGCGACTCCAGCACCGTCTAGCGGAGTTGCGCCGACTGGGACTGGGACTAATCTGCCCACCCCTAGCACTAGCTCCGGCTTGGCTGCAATGCCTTTGATCACCGCTGCAGCCAACTGGGGTGCTATTGGGGGTGCGGCCGTAGCGGTTGCGGCGCTTGTTATGTGAACAGAGTTTACGTAATGGGAAGCGGGATAGATATATACTCAGTTCGTGACTCGGTTTATGTATGGTAGGGTACTTACTGCTATCCGTGGCAGCTCCTCTTTATATAGGCCTTGTGTGTGTAATGCTATGGGATAACCTAAAAACATGCCTTTGTGGCCATGTAATAATATAATAGAGAATTTATGCTTTTGTGACTCAAAGCCCATGGTTAGACGCGATTTTTCATTTAGAGCGAAGTATTTCCCTGTATTAGGTACATTGTCAATATTTAAGCGGAAAGCTAGGGAGGATGTATGTACGTACCCTAGTAATTTGAGGTTAACTGCAGAGCGTTTTCACATTGATATCAATATGTCATCTTTTTGCTTTTATGTAAATCCAAGGGAAGTAGTTTTACTTCAGAAACTGTAGAAACTGTAGAAACTGTAGAAACTGTAGAAACTGCTGTAACTTTTCACCTTTAATGGTTAGCAAACTTCACTGTGCCCAATAATGTTTCAAGTCCTTTTATTTCTTGCAATTTCTCCAGTGACGATGCAGGGTCTGAGCAGCAGATATGTAGTAAAATACCTAGCTATAAATTCACGAATCGCACGTATATACGGGATAATAAAATAAATACTTTTGACGTGGACTCACCACTGTTTCCAATAATGCAGACTTGTATCACAGAAACCAAGATCTCTTCCACACATCCACCAGCATACGTTTTTTGTAGGTTTGTAGTTGTTTTGGCTTGGAGCAGCAACGTCTTTGCCCCCCTCTAGCTAATACTAAATTAAAAGGGTCAAGGGACCTGGAATCGACTTGGCGTAAATGCTCTGCAATACTGGACGACGGGGCCCAGCAGATGATGAACTGGAGGCCACGGAAAGGTGATGAGGACGGTGATGAAGGTAGTGATGAAGACAAGGGTTAGGATTACCTGGGTGGCTAGAGAATGTTTGATGGCCGCGGTGTCCCCCATTAAGAGGACGTCTTGTATACACCACGATAGATATGTAAAGAGCGAAGAGGGGCGAAACGAGGTACAGCTTGCACCAGTCCCGGGTCAGGTAGTTTAAGCAACTATCCGTACCTCCGTAGTTTGAATTGGGGTTACATGGTCGATGCAAACTAGAAACTGAATGCAAAACAACTTTAAGCTGAGCGTAAATGCTCCAGAGGGCTGAGAAGTGTAGTATTTAAGGCCGGAAGCAAATCTTTTCGCCCTGTTTCCCTGTCCATATTGACAGGGCTATGCTACCAATTTACTGTTGGATGAAGAGCCCCCAAAGAGTTCCTGAAATGATATCACCAGGAGAAGAAAGGAGAGACAGGGGGAAAGATTCAACAGTCCTCCTCCTTTCGAGCAGAGGGAATGTTCAACAGACACGAAGATCTTCCATAGCCCAAACCCAGTTTTGATAGAAGTAGACTGGATTGAGGTTGATTGTCAGATTAATGATGTTGAAGCTGCAGGTGGCACTGCTGTCCCACCGTGTAGCAAACATACAGCGGCACGTAGCATTTTGAATAAATCGAGATGTAACAGTTCAACATTGCTCCACGGAGTATGGGGGAAAACATAGTGCTGGTTACGCAGTAGTTGGCGTAGGCTGCGGGCTCAGCCTCTTTCAAAGGACAAACTGAGCAAAGAGGGCAAGTCATGAGAGCGACTATAATAATAATAATAATAATAATGAATATAGTGAATCATGGTTCTCTTTACTCTTTACAAAGCTTGAGAATAACTGGCGAGAAATTAGTGATTTAGAGGCGCGGGACAAGAGATGATCGAGGGTCTGGCTGCTATCTATCTAACCTTGAGAATTTGTCTTTTGACACCGAGACCGGGACGGACACCGGTCAAATTGTCAATGCCGATGTGCAAGGCTGCAATGACCAAATGGCCACTGAGTGGGGATTTGTTCCGGGCTAGTTAGCAAGTTAGGTCTAATAAAAGAAGTCCTGTCTTCAGGCCATTGTTGCTTTGTTAGATTCGGCATTTCATCTTCAAGTTTTGCCCCGAAAGATACCGCTGGCAACTCCGGCCGAGCAGACGGAGATCCTAGGCATTATTCTTCTCTTTAGTTGATTACAAACGCTTCTTGTTGCCTTTGTAAGAAGCCAAGTAATCCTTCGCGTGTCTCCGCTCAGGTTTGTATGTACAGTGTCAGGCAACTTGAGCCGTAGCTGTATTTAAACAAAAGTTGAATGCGGCTATGTCGCTAGAGACTAACAAGCGCGGTCCGTCTTCTAGGGCTTTAAACTCCATACCCCTGAGCCACCATGCCTTTGAGCTAATCTGCGCTCTAGCCAACCAGCGAGTGTAAGATGTGATTCGCAGAGTGGAGATTAAGGTAGGCTGGGTTGGAGCTGAGATCTGTGCGTAGGAAGGTTACTTCATAGATGTATGATTGTGTGCTTGAGCCATCCTCAAAACACAAGGACAGCGCAAATGAAGATAGCAAGATTGTGTATAAATATACCTCCTCCTCCGGCTTCGAGAATGGGGTTTTTTTTTCCATCTCATCATCAACACTCCAATACAATACCATAGCACTTTAAATCAATAAGAAACCGATCGCCCCCGACCCAAAAACGAGCAATAATCAATTATCCGAAGCAACTTACCCTCTTGACTTACCCTCTTGATATTATCCTCGTATCCACACAAAAGCTCTCCCACAACCATCAAAACCATCAAAGCCACCACAGCCGCCAACATGCATTTCCTCCAAGCAACCGCATTTCTCCTGGCCGCTTTGAGCCTCCAATCCGTCTCCGCCATCCCAGCCAGAAATCCGGATCGCACCCCCGCAGAATGCCCAAACACCCGAAGCTCCTGCAAACCCGGCGAGAGTGGGGTACTCCGCGTGCCCGAGATGCGCACCATCTCCCATGGAAAACTCAGCCCAAAGATTGGGCATAATATCATCCTTGGCAAAGTCGGCGAGAGGAATTATGATCAGCAGATGACCTTCCACCTGCCTCAAGGGGCCAAGAAGTGTAGCATCATGTGGGACCAGGGAGAGAAGCGCGAATTCATCGTTAAGAGTTCTGGATTAGTCAAAATCTTCCCGACGGAAGCTGGGGCGGGGAGTATTGGAACTGCGGATTTCACCAACTGGCCGCAAGTTGAGGGCGACCATTCCCATCTCGTCACTACGGTAGACTGTGAGGAGAAGATGAGCTTCAATCTTTCCCTGGTGAATGATGGGAGTGTCAAGATGAGACAGGATGCTACCAATGGTTGGTATATAGAATATTCCTATTGAGGGGTTTTTTCATTCATGTATACACGCATGATGACAGGGCATGGGTTTTTTTGGGGGGTTTTGTCTTAATGGTTTTTTCTCTGTTCTGTTTGATTGATTTTTGTATTCATCTCATTTGTCTTCTCAAGGTGGTTTAATGATATATCAAGCACCTGCATAGAGAGATAGACTAGACAATGAGCCAGCGATCGTATTAATATTAATATGATAATAATAATAGTTTGTTAAAATCAGAAAGGCCGCCTCATTATACGTACCTTCAACAATATGAACAGTGGTAGAAATATAATAAGTCAGAAAAAATGAAAATGAAATAACTAGGGGAAAACGATGCTTCCTAGGAACATTCATCTATAACTTGTCTAGGTCTATTCTGACGACATGTATGATCGTATATTGATCGTATGCATATATCAGCGAAAAGCAGACATTGGCTTTCCATCTTTGAGAAACAAGTCTCTCCCTAAATCATAAAAAATTCGCGGGTATATCAGATGCAGGAGTATACATACAGCACAAGCAAAAAAAGAAAAGGAGGGGGGGGAGACGCCCTCATAACTTCGCAGGAGAACTCTCAATGTCAGTCACCACCGCTGCAGCCGGGGTCGTATCAAAATCCTCCTCCCCATGAAAATGCCTAATGTTCTCGTTAGTAAATGCAATCCGGCTAAAGATAAAAAAAAGCCAAGCAAAAACCACCAAAAGGAAAATGGGCTTAAAACATACCAGCCCCTCTCCTCCCCACCACTTAAAAACCCACACTCCCCATTCCCCACACAATCCCAACCGCCCCCAACTCCCACCCCACCCTGCCACCGCGGCACCCTCTTCCCCGAAATGACTTCCGCCTCTATCCCCTCCCGGTCCCGATTCCAATTCCCGCTCTCAGCCCCACTACCGGACCTCCTCAGAAACGTCGACAAACTCGCCGTAAACGGCTTAAAGTCCTCCACGCACGTATCCTCCGGCATATCACCCGTAAGCGCGCGCCCCATCGCAATCAACGGCGCAGCATGCGTGCATATCAAAATAGCATGGCTCTGCCTCGCTTCAGCCGGGTTATCACGCTCGTAAGCGTCGAGTTCCGCGTCGACTTGTGCGATTATAGCTTCAAGGGTTGTCGCGACGCGGTCGTGGAGTTTTGCGATGTTTTCACCATTGGGGGAGGGGTATATGTGTGGCTTGTAGGCCGGGTGGGGCGAGGTGGTGGTCGCGTCCGCGTCTGAGGAGGTGAGGAGGGTAGGGAAGAGGGTTTGGAGAGTTTCTGGTGATGCGGGGGCTGGGTGTGTGAAAGAAGACGAGGAGCCGAACCATTCGCTGCGCGGGTGGAAAGGGGAATCGTATGTCAGTATTTCCATTGCACCCCACTAGAGTTTCATTCCTTTAACCCCTGATGAGTGCGTCTGGAGTGAAAAACTCACCCTAGCCCATTCTCCAGCCTCACATCTAAATCCACATATGTTTTCCGCTCACGCTCCTGGCGGGCCTTCAAAGCCTCTACAGTGGGTTGGATGGTTTGTAGACATCTGTAGAACGGGCTACTGTAGACTCTGCATGGCCTTGGGAAGAATTCATCGCTGTTTATGTGAGCGGCCAGCTCGTGCGATTGGCGCACACCGGGTCCCGTCAGGGATGGGTCGACGGCTATGCCGGTGGGAGTGGGGTAGATGGAGTGGTATATGCCTGTGCTCAGGTCTATGGTCCAGTGTAGACGGTGCTGGAAAGGATAACATATGTTAGTTTGAGCGTAATGGGTTATCTTTGCGGGGAGGGCAAACATACCCCATGCCGGGTCAAATATATCCTGTCGAGGGGCATTAGAACGGGGAAGGTGAGAATTTCTACAAAGAGAGAGAAATCACCGCTTTTCGGAAAATGAAAGAGAGAAGCGAGATTGAGATTTATGTTCAAATTAGAGGGTTATTTCTTTGTCGTATCGAGGAGGAATCGCATCGGCTCTATTTACACTTTGATATTGGCAGAATCCTCGGCTTATCCAGGCGGTGAACACAACACCTCGGCTCTCTGTGAACGGACCAGATCCCAGGATTGCCACGACCAACCAGTGAAATACATCGACGCAACCACAGTTGGAAATAGATAATAAAGAGGCCAAAGAGTCTTCAATTGTCAAGCACGATATGAAAGGACAATATATCTACAGATACAACCCTGAACAGCAGGATGACTCCTTTCTCATTACAAGAATAGCAGATTCCCTGCAGAAAAGCAGGAAAGTACTGGCAGGTGGTAAAGAATTTAATTATTCGCTCAGAACCCAAGGACCTCTCTAATAAAATCATAAGAAACTTTTATTCATGGCTGGATGGTTTGTTTGTTCTTGGTCTAATAAAAGAATCCGATGATCTTGCCAGCAACGTGCTTGCGTCTGGCCTCCTCATGGTCCATGATACCAGCAGAGGTGGTGAGGACGATGTAGCCGAACTGACGGGAGGGAAGGAGTCTGACAACCCACTTCTCGAGGTCACGGAGCTGGACGTTGTAGCGGGGGGAGATGACACCGGTCTTGTTGAGACTATCGACGCAGAAGACGTCAGTGGGGAAATATCAAGAAATAGTGTTTAGATATTGGGGACATACCGTCCGTTGAGTTGGATGACGATCTTGCCAGAGCGGTGGTCATCAACCTCCTCGAATTCGCCAATGTAGCCTATAAGAGAAATAAAATGTAAGTAATGTGGCGATGAATTAAATGTTACCAACCACAGTAAAAAATAATAGACAGGAAACTTGTAAGATCAACGCCAAAGTTTTTATCTATCGGGTATTTAAAGGGCGGACGTCGTAGAGTGGTTTTAATGATCGAGATCGCCGCCTAGTTATCAACCCGAATATTTTGTTTCGTATAAAATATGTCTTCTGGTTTTCACACCGGCTAGACAAAACGAAGCCGTCATTCTGCACAACTTCGCACAAGTGCAATTTTTGACAAAGGAAACGCAAAAAAAGAAGATCGGGAAAAAAAAATCGAAAAGTCAAAAGCCGCAATGAAAGACAGAAGAAAAAAAATCAAAAACTCACCATGCTTCTGCATGACAGACAAGAACTTGACAATGACCTTGGAGCTAGGTCTGATGAGGACCTGGCGCTTGCCAGCCTTCTCAGCGTTGTTGATGGCATTCAGCGCATCATTGAGGACACTAGTCTTGACCATTTTGACGGTTTATAAAGTGACTAGCACGGAGATTCTCAGATCGACGGAGGAGTGGGAAATGAGGTATCTGTATATTTCATAACCGGGAAATGATAATGTACTACGAAATCATTTCCGTTGCCCGCCAATGGGGCAAGGAAATAATTCCATCGTACATCACAACAAAAAGAAAGTTAGCCTTCAGCAGTCTTTTCGAGCGTAAAGAGTGCCCCTCCTCCACCCAACCTCGATTTTGAGATCAGAAAGAAGGGGGTTCTTCACCCCGTGCCGTGAAGGGACAAAAGCGTATCACCCTGCGACCAGGGCTCAAAAGACAAAATCATGTCTTTGAGCCCAAAGCCCAGGATGATTGCTTTACCCAGACTAGCTGAGGGGCCATTGAAGCAGAAATAGAGACATTACGGGTGGATAGAAGTGTTCACGTACCTCGATGGATGGGCTTGACAGTGAGTGCTGAAGGGATTCTTGAAAGGTCGAGGAAAGTTTGAAGTTGAATTTGCAAAGTTGGGCTTGGAGCCGCTAGTGCGGCCGCTTAGGGTTTAGGGTTTCCAACAACTTTGCCCTAATGATATCACGTGATATAAACATTTTGATATTCGGGAGAAGATAGAAGGGAATAATAACATATAATATAGACTAGAGCCAGGCCATACGCTATTTAATACGCCGAGGGACTAGGTCTATGATGATGAAGAGAGATAGTTAACTGTCGCTGCATAGGCCGGATGGGTCCTACAACCGAGATGACCAAAAGCTGGAGTAGCAGGTCGTCTCTCCATCTCTTCGGAAATCTTACCATTCTGCCCGTAGGTGGCATACTGTAGCGGCGTCGTGCCTTGGTGGTCTCTCGCCTCGACATCAGCACCAAATCTAACAAGTGTGTGCACGATATCTATAATACCGTACAGCGCGGCATGGTGAAGCGGGGTTAATCCATCGCCCCCTTTCGCATTGACGTTTGCTCCAGCTTTAACCAACAGGTTGACAAGGGCAATGGAACGCGAACGAGTTAATTGACAATCCTTTGCTACGTGAGCGTGAATTGCGTAGCGCAATGGTGTCCAGCTAGGGAAATCATGTATTCCCCCATCGGCTGCCTCAATGTTAGCGCCACTCTCAAGAAGAATCTCCGCCGCATCAACCTGCGCCAATTTCGTGGCAAAATGGAGCGGCGTGAATCCAACTTCGGTTTGAGCCTCGATATCCGCTCCACGCTCGATTAACAGGTTAATGACAGTCTTCATAACGGGGCGGTCAGCTTTTCCACGGCCCCTTATCGTATCACGATCGTCAGGGCCGTATGGCGGAACAACAGCTGCGCGGTGCAGTGGTGTTCTCCCATGTTCATCCTTGACAGCTGGGTCAGCTCCATAGTCAAGTAGGATTTGAACTATTGCCGGTGAATTGACCGCAAAATGCAAAGGCGACGTATCACCCTGATAGCACCCAGCGTTGACGTCAGCTCCGTTCTCCAGCAAAAGTCGGATGACTTGTTGTTTCCTAGATCTGCGATGCTGTTTGTTTGAATTTGCAGCGTCCACGGTGTCAAAATCAAACTCCTCGGTTTTTGATGCTAGATGCAATGGTGTGTGCTGTGAATTCGTGGTCCTCGCATGTATATTGGCACCCCCTTGGATAAGCAATCGAACCACAGTATGGTATGACGCACTAGCGGCTCGATGTATGGGTGTCATTCCTTTGTGGAAGAAATCTATCCGTTCGTCGCTGGAATCTATTCTTTCGGTATCAATCCCCCTACTGATCAACAGCTCGATAATTAAGTCGTACTTCGCCAGAACTTTGGGGCACGGGATGATTTTTCGTTCCACCGCAGTTCCAGCAGCGAAAGCTCGGGTTTCCCGACGGTTAAATACTTGGGTCAGGAGCCCGGAACTGCCCGGGGTAGGTTTCATAGGTGAACGAGGTAATCTAGCGGATATACCCAGGATGTGCAAGCCAGGCTGCCGAGTCTTGGTGTTATTTGGAAACCCGTAGCTATCGAGTGTGAGGTTCACATCTGCTCCACCATCTAAAGAGAACTCCGCCGCGCGCCTTTCTCCTCTCAGCGCGGCCCATACAAGGGCAGAACTGTCCTGATGCCTTGCGTTGAAACGGTAGAGGTAAGGATTGAGGATTTGGTGGAAACGCGAGCACGTCTGAGCGAGCGCATTGAGGCCAGCGACGTCGTTTTTGAAAGAGACACTCTTCTCCGAGACCAATGCCTGCCCAAGGAGTAAAAGTATCTCGGTTGGAAATTCGGCGAGCAGCATTTCGCTTCTGTAACTAGTTATATGATCTGATCTGCAACTGCAAAAAATATCAAAGGTTTGAGGCTTCGTTTAGCTTCGTTAGAACGTCGTCGGGATTCATGATATCAGGGTGAAACAAGGAACAATAAGCAATTATTGCTCGTTATAATTGGATCAATATTGTCGTCCTGTGTCACCAATCAGGCGAGACAATAAACACCTGGGCATCGCCTCTTCAAGTTGTGTAAAAAGAAAATTTAAAATAAACAGAAAAAACATGTATAAACTATTAATTGAAACCAATAATAGTAAATAATATAATTAGAAATTCCAGCTAAATATACTACTATCACTACAGTTACAACTGCATTAATCACAGACATATGACATATCTGTAGCCCTTTCAGAAAAATATCTAAAACAATAAACAATAAAGGAAAATACGCATATATAGCAAATAATCATAATAATAATATATAAATAAAAATAAATCTTTCTTAGATTCAAAAGCCACCCATTTATTTATTTATTAACTAATTTTGGAAAAAAAGAAAAAATTGGGGGTGGAAAAACAGTGCGCTGTGTTGTGATATGATAAATAGTTTGTATGGGCAGGAAAATTAAAGAAATAACAATGGATACATGATTTTTGGGGCATACATGACTTCTAGTGTAAAGTGTAAATAAAGTGAGTAAAAATGGAGGGGAGGGGAATAGAAAGAGGCAGAACCGGGGGGGTTAGAGTAGGATGAGGGGGGGAATGGAGATATATTCCGTGGGTGGCTTGTGTATGCGTGTGAGTGTATAAACGGGAGGAAGAGGGGGAGGTGATAGGGGGAAACCTTTCTGACAACAAGCATCGACTGCATCTGATCGTGAGGTATGGGGGGTGGGGGACAGAATTTATGGGAAGTGGGATTGGCGGGGACGGGTATATGATAAGTGCTTTGGGGAATACAGGGAGGGGGGAAAGGGGATTGTGAATGTGGGTAGATGCTTGTTCTGACAAGGGGATGGGGTCGCGGCATAGTGTCATATCAGACGGGACGGGGGAAACAACGTGTGCAGCGCATAGGGGCAGGGGGTAAAGTGTGCCGAATCGTTAAAACTGCTGGGGAGGAGCGAACTTTGACGAGGGGGTGTGGGAAGGGATGGGGGGCAAAAAAAAGAAGAAAACAGATTCCTGCTTTTTTTTCCCTTTCTTAAAAACTTTTCATTCGGCTACTATCCAATCGATCCTGACTGAGCTGGGAAAACTCGCAAAAAAGCAGCGTGCTGTTCATTCTTTTTTTTCTTTTTCCCTTTCGTGAAAGTGCTTCAGTCGGGGGGCGTCGCTTCCCATGCCTCGTCGGGCTGCTGTGATGGTGATGGAACCGACAATTATGGGGTTTTATTTGGACAGCGCCAATGGTCGTGCAACGGCGGGAAATTCGCACAAATGTATGTGTCACGTCTGTGGGTGGGACTTTATGACATAGCCTGTGCCGTCGCAAGGCTTATTTGGCGTTTAACCTGCTCACGAGCCCATCTAGCCGTCTCGATGGTGCGAGGCCCAAATTCTCGGTTTGTCCGGGTTTCCCGAATCAAGTTGGAGACAAAATCATTGCGGAAGAACGCTGCAAATTCACCGTTGGGGAATGTATCGGCGAGATCACTGAAAAATAGTTGTTAGCGATATCTACTCTTGTGATAGTCAAATATAGTATAGTATCAAGAGAACTAACCCGATAACACCCATACTAGCTCTCAGTAGTCCCTCGCTCCGGTTAGTATCTTGAGCAATGATATTTAGAAGTTGGAAAATCGACTCGACGTATGGTTGCAATCCGTTAACTACAAATGTGTAAAAGTTAGCACAAATATATAAAAAAAAGGGGGAGCAGGGAAAGGCAAGTGAACTACTAAATACCATTTTGTGTGCCTTTGTACGCAAGGAGAATACCGCCCCACGCATCCATAATACCTTCCCGAAGGGATACAATATAATCAAGCATATCGAATGACACATCAGGACTAGCAGTCACTCCGGACGCTTGCTGAAGTACACCAGCGACCACGACCAAATACGTCTCAAAATGTGTCCCGATAGCCTGAGCAATGTCTCCGAAAGTCTCGAGGATGGACGGTTTTAGCTGGTTGCTGAGGGTAGTGCTCTAGAGAATCGTTAGTAAACTTGCAATTAGTGAATATACAACTGAGGAGAAACAAAATTCCGTACCCTCAAGTTATTAAGCAGGTGATTCATGAACGTATCACAGTAGGGCTGAGCCTTGTCGCCCAATGATCGAGTGATATCGCTAACTAATCCAATTGCCATGGCACAAAGACCAGCCTCCTCCTGGTTACCCAGCGCGTTATAAAGGAACGGAATAAACAAATCCATATATTTGATGAAATCCGCCTCTAACGCGCTGGCTATCGAGCCAACAGTGGCAAAAACAGTATCTGGAACACTCGATTTTGGAGGCACAGTAGACAGAACTTGCAACAAAACGTGCATGATACGGTCAGCCTGAGGCTTGATCTCTCCTTCCAATCGTTGCACGATAGCCTTAAGTGTTGTTTGTTAGAATCTAAACCTAGCCAAGCATACGGATGTGGTCAGAGAATAGACTTACCAGTAGTACGCTTGTCAAGCTCGTTTGCATTTCTTCAAGTGTGATACGATCTTCAACGCTGACAACCTGTTGCTGCATAGGAACAGTTTGTTCGAGTCTTTGAAGGATAACATCAGAAAGGTTGGCAACGATGGGAAGACTGTCGTTAGCAGCATTGGTCACGAAGGAGTTCAAAACCTCGTAGGCCGCGGTTCGAAGTTGATTATCGGTATCGTGCCTGGAATTAAAAGTTAGTGAGGAGTGGTCCAAATATCATTCCCAAAAGCAAGTGAAAAGTTACCTCTCCGTAACAGTAAGCAGTGAAGTTACACTGTCCTGGAAATGTTTCGATAGAGGGTTGGTCTGAGCACCGGCTTCCCCAGCAAATCGTTCTGCAAGGTTCATCAAAGCCCAGCAGCAAGAGCCCGCGATCTTTGGGCTGCTAGCCAACCCGTGGAACAAGCATGAAATAAGTGGTTGCAGGTGAGCTTCCGGATCAATAGACTCGGAGCAATAATCACAGATTCGGCCAAGTGCATAAGCAGCAGAGTCCTTAACTTGAGTAACCTTATCTTCCATCATTCCGATCAAGACCGGTAGGGCTTGTTTGATCAATGGATCCAGAGTTTGGACATCTGGGCCGTCCATGATGGCACCGAACGCGGACACAGCAGCATCCCGGCGATGCCAATCCTCATTTCTCAGATTCTCCTCCACAAATGTCAGGACGGGTGGGATCACTTCAGCAGCAACGCACTGGGCATAGAGTTGCAGGGCTTGGTAAGCGGCACGAGAGGTATCATAGTCGTCATCAGCAGCATCCTCGTCTTGTTTAGTCATCAGCTGTAGCAGGACAGGAACAACCTCTCTACAGGCAACACGAGCAAAGCTGAAAAATGGGCGGATTTCAGTGGATCCTTCTGCTTGTGCCTGTGTATGAAAGTTAGATAACGTACGAAATAAAAGCCTGGCGCCGGGGGGGAGGAGAAAAAAATACTGACCGCAGCGTTATCATCTTCAATAGCAATTTCCTCCTCACAAACCGTGCACCAGAACTCAATAGCAAGCTTGGCAACATCTTCTTCCTCATTCTTCATACCGAGAATTGTGAGCCCAAAGAGCGCCTTCTCCATGTAAAAGCGCATTTTTTCATAGTAAAGACCCATAATTCGGTTCAAGCAACCAAAAGCACCGCTCTGTATCCGCGTATCTTCAGCTTGTGTAGCTTCGCAGACAACCTGCATAATGTAATTCCGCTCGCCGTCATTCTCAAAGTTCGATCGTACAAATTCCATCGCATCGCCCAATGCCGTAAGCGCAGCATTCCGAACATCTGGATTAGTTTCTTCCCGTCGCGCGCCCTGGACGACGGCCGTGAGGATGGCATTTGAATGCGCACTTAAGCTGTCGCGAAGCTCTGGCTCGTCCGATTCGCAAATAAACCCAATCGTCGTCAAGGATGCTTGTTTCATATGATCTGAACCAGAATTGACATTCTTCACAAGAGTGTCCATTAACTCGGGCCATTCGTTGCGCGGTAGCTCAATGGCAGCAATAGCTGCAATAAGCTGCGCTGCCGACTGGCCAGCCCTCGCATCGTTAGATTTCAAAGTCTTCAACGCGAGTTCCTTAACGGTCTTTTTGATTTCAGCGCTAAGCTGATGCACCCATCTTCCCTGGACTTCTCGCAATCGGTCAAGTTCTCTGAACGTGAAGGAGTTTTTCAGCGCAATACCAGCGGCAATTCGAACGGTAGGGGAAGCAGTCTCGTTGGCAAGTTCGCCTGCGAGCGTCGTGAGGTAGGTGGCCTATACGGGAGCGAGAAAATAGTTTGAAAAATAGTAAGTAAACAAGACATAAAAATTCTGGCAAAAATAACGCTCCAAAAGAAAAAACAGCTGTAGGGGCGAATGTACAAGCCGAAACGAAGCTTTACGTTTCATAATGACAAGGGGTAAAAACAGGGAGAACGTACAAAATCGACTTCAGCAGCATGTAGCAGCTGTTGCTCGGCACTCTGACGCGTTGCAGCATCTATATAACATCACACAAATAGGGCGCAAGTCAGTGGGTCTTCTACTCAAATAAATAAGCTTTAATCGTGAAACATACCTGTGGACAGGGTGCCCGCCAACACCTGATTGACATCCATGGTTTGATGAAAATATATTCCTGACTTTAACGCCCGCCGTAGTCGCGTGCTTCGTCACAGAACGGGGGGGAGAAGGGGGGAATTGGGGGGAGCAAACAAACGGCAGGGAAATGACTGCGGGGAAGCGGAATTGAGCACGACAGGGAGATGTAAAAAAGGACTATCGAAAATAGCAGCTAGAAAATTGCGGATAATGTGCGCTGTGTCGTCAACAAGACTTTTTTTTGTTGTTTTGTTATGGCAACCTAGAGGTGTTTGCCCCGCCCAGAGAAAGGTAAAGAGGAAAAGGGAAAAAATAAATATAGGGCTAAGAGAAAGCAAAGCGAGTGGATAAGCAGCTAAGAGGTACTATAGCAGAAACAGAAAATGGTGGGAGGGACTTTTGCCTAAGTAGCCTTTTTTTATCTTTCTTCTCCGGAGTATAGGGGGGGGGTGTGTGTGAGAGAGAGGAGGTGAGGTTGAGGTTGAGGTTGAGGTTGAAGCAGGATGTTGTTTGGAGGAGAGCAGAGTGTGGAGGATGAGGCTCTTCGCTCGCAGTCGAAACGGGAGCACCAGCGGCTGAGTCAGTGTAAACTTGTTGTGGTTTAGAGTGGCTTAGGTAAAGAACGGCGGCAATATCGGCTGGTTATTGGCCAGAGCTACATTATTTTGCTATGACTCGGGGCTTGGCACTCGCATCTCCCAAACAAACAATAGAAATAACTACTATGGGTATATATACATTTACACTGAGAAGTATTGGAGTATTGATATAGTAGGGGTAAAGTATACTCTATTTATAAATATATCGATATAGTTATATAACTCTATACCTACTGGATGTTTTGGTATTAAATATCCGAGTTGGTGTCTATCAGCCCTATCCCGATCTGCATTGTACTATACAAGGCCCTAACTTTGTTACGTCGTCATTCTCCTCCCAGAGTCCATAGCTTCAGCCAACTCACAAACCGCCCAGAATTTAATCGAGTGCGCCAGCCATGTCATTCACTCGCCACTAGCCTCTTGCGGTCACTCACTCCTACTCGAAAATATCAACTGAATACCTGCCTAACTTGTAACTCACCCAACCACCTGGTCCTTATACATTTCCTAGCCCCATAACGAAAGGCATCATATAAAAACCAGATATGGGCAAACACAGTTGCCCTATAGGAAACCATACTCACTCTGCCACAACCTAATCCTCCACTTCCATCTCCCCATCTCCATCTTCTTCTTCTTCTTCCTCCTCCTCTTCCTCCTCCCCACTCCCCGAACTATCCATATCAAACACAGAGTACCTCAACCCATCCGCATACAAAACACACACAACCCTTCTTCCCTTCCGCCCATTAACCTGCAGCTCAACCGGCTCCATACCCCCCTGCTGCGGGAACGTATGTCGCACAAAATCTGCATGCCGCTCCGGGTCCGCCAGATGTAGGTGCGTCACCTGTTCTGCAGGTACTGGTGCTGAAGAAGGCATGAACGGCATGGAAGCTGATGTAGCAGAAGTCTCGGAACTATCATTACTAAGTCTGATGTAGTTTGGGTGGAATGAGGCGTCCGGGTTCGGGATATAGGGGAAACTGATGAGGTGGGTATTTTCGGGGTCAGATAACAGAAGCATCAATGTACCATCTTCGACAAATTTTATCTGTGTGATGTTCCCTCGTTGTAGATTGATTGCTGCGAAGAGCGTGGCTTTGGTTGAGCTGACGCCGTTGATTGTCTCGATGATGACTCGATATAGATAAACTGTGCAGAATAAAAACCATAAATATCAAAAGTAATAGAATCGGATTTTCATGGATCTGGCTGTCTTACGTATCCAGGAGGAGCTTTTTGATTTCGACGCAAGGTATACGGATGGGTATGTAGAATTTTCAAAAGGCTAGAAATGCCACAAAGACCAACGATTAGTCAGTATCAAATCATCACCAGAGTTAGAAAGGTCCATTTCAGCCTACCCCGAAATTCGTTGTCATATCTACAACGTCCGCACTACAATCAGGCCCAAGAGACAACGGCGAGCGGTGCAGAATGCCTCGTCGCTGTGTCTCCGCAATCTGCTTAAACACCTTTTCACTCTGCAATCCAAGGCGAGAAGTCAAATCGCCAAGCAGCGGCATATCGATCTTATCCGTCCATTTCTTCTGGTCCTGCTGCTGAAGGAGTTTCTTATACGTTTCATAAAATGAGCTGTCCTGCCCTGCCGGCTCCCATCGATCAGGAGATGACTGTGCTGGGACAGGCTGGATGAAATCCTGAAGAGCACTTCGAGTCATTGCTCCCTGGATATAGCTTAGTGTCTGGCCGTGATCGAGCGAATCGCTACTCTCAGTCAGCTCTTCATAGGTGGAAGATAGCGGATCAGCGGCTTGTATATCAACTTCATGTCTCAGCCATTTCGCGAACGCGGCAAACCCGCGAAGCTCACGACTACTATGAATCAGCACTTTATGTGAGAGGAGGTTAAGGCAGTCAACCGTGTCTTGGCATTTTTCGAGATCTGTCGTTTCCAGCCCGAGAATCGGGCTGAGCTTGTGAAACTTTGACAGCCCTATTAGTCGACTCAGGAGGACTCCGCATCTTTCTAGTGCTGGCAGAAGACATTCGTGGGTCAGGCGTCTCAGCGCCTCGTAGCCTGATGTAACTGCTTTTTCCCAACGTTTATGGCCCTAAACACGGGTTAGAAGCTGTAGTGCGTAACCATTCAGACACTAGCACGTACCCTCTCGCCAAGGACGTCTACGAGAAACTCCTTCAGCGGTTGGAAGCAGTCCCCAGTCACAAGCAAGTGGTACGTAGCAGTCACGAAATCGCATGCACACTTGTCCTGCAAATCCTCTGTTACATTCCTGATATATCGCCCCGGGAGTTCCTGAGCATTTTTCCACTCGAGCTGAATCTGAGCCTGTACTTGCTTGATATACCGCAGCAGATTTTGTAACTGCGTGATTTTCGACGCTAGGAGCGACAAGTACCTTCCGGATCTTGTAATAAATCGGAGGTCGAGAGTGACAAGACGCAGGCCATTCTCTGTAGAGAACAGAAGGGAATGGGTAGAGCTGATGGGGTGAGAAGAGTGAAGTAGAATTTTGGGGGCAGCGGAGCCTCCAAGAGAGCTCCCAACATGAAAAGAGCCAACATCAAAGCAGTCAAAGATCCGTAGATGAATAGTCCCATCGTCGAAACCAGCGAGCAGGACATCGACAAAGTCACTGGTGTTTTTGTTTGTGGCATGGAAGATAGAATCAATAGATGCTCGAGACCCAAACACATCGTCGCTATAGAAGATATATTAGTCAAAAAAATTAAAATATCGCCTGAACAGATATCAAGAAAAGAAAATTGCAACATAAACAAAGTAAAAAGCTCACTCGTTCCCCGTCGACGGCAACGTGCTCAGCTTTGGCAGTGACCGCTCCATATCCAGCATAGCTAGCTCTCGCGGCAAATCCGCCTTCAACTGCGCAATTTTCGACAATTGCATTTCCGTCGACAGTAGGTCGTCGACAGTAAGTCTTCCCTCTGCATCTTGGAGACTTTTCAACGCGCTCTTACCATCGGTGAAGTTCATGCCCCAGCCAAGGCAAGAAACGCATGGGGCTGGGCCGACTGGCGATACGGGAGAAGACGTCGGTACAGATGCAATTGAAGAAGATGCCAGTGAGGGACCACATGGTAATTGATGTACGGTCTTCCCGCTGTACGCGCTTAAGATGCGGATGATGTTGTCTGAACAGACGACGGCGAGGAGATGACCTGGTTTGTAGCTGTTAGGTCTCAACGTGAATATAGAGGGGCTCCGTCGCGAAAAATAATACCACATGGATATCTCGATTATTAAAACTCATAAAGAGAAGAAAAAACGAAAAAAATGTATCAAAGACAGGAACAAAATAGAAAATATAAATATAACCCCTTACCGCTTCCCTTCCACTTAATCCTTCTCACCTCACCTCCCCCACCACCGCCGCGTCCACCCTCACCATAAACACCCCCAAACACCCTCTGCCCATTCAACCTGAAAACATCCACCCTTTCATCCACGGTAGTCAACGCGACAAGGTCCATTGTCGGACAGTACGCCATTGACCCAGGCTTGCATTTTGACGCGAGTGTTTTCTCAGCTACTGAGGCCAACTGAAGGATGTGCGAGGAGTCCATCGTGGTTGGATTAGTTTAGGAGCAATGGGACAGTAATGAAAGTGAAGATGAAAAATCGGTTATTCTGAAGAGGACTGCATATCCTTAATACTCGCGTGTTACTATCTCTTTTTCCTTTTGATGGGCTTTAATTGCACTTAGCAGGTGGGATGGAATAGTGCTGTGCTGTGTCCATTAAGACCAGGCGGGAGGTTTTACATGGAAGAATTTGGGCATGGGGTCGTATAATTTCTTGATCGGGGATGTTGATATTATAATGATAGAGTGTTGTAGAAAGAGAAAAGAACGCGAAGAACAGTTATTGTGGTGTCGAATGGTTTTGTGTGTCGGATGATGGGGACCGATGTTGGTGAGGTGAGGTGAGGCTCATCATTGACATCGGCATGTCCACCAGAATATATATTTTGCCCATACGGCAGTAGTAACAACGAGCCCTGGAGCCATATACAGGTTGACATAACAGCCAGCACAAAATGTTATTCTATAGTCTCATATCGCATCCAGTGCTCTATTATTTCTCTATCAGGTTTAAAATTATACCTATTTAGCACTACGTCAAGACAAAGACACTAGAGGAGAGAAAAGAAATTGAAGATATCATTTCAACGCGCAACGCCATAAAACCCGTATTATTCCCGTATTAATAGTGTTTCCAATACTTCATAATATATACATAGGGGGCCGTCTAGGCATAGAAATAAACACACTTAAAATATTCCCAATGTATGTGAATCAATGTAAAATCGCCCGTGGCTATCTCATCGGTATAGCTGGATAGTGCGCCCAAAACTGTAACAACAAAGCCAATTAAGACTAGATGGAAAGTCCAGAAAAACCCAAATGAGATATGATCTATAATAAGGACACAAAAAAGAAGAAACCAAAGAAAAGTGAAGTAAACATTACTCGCGGCTGATATCGCGATGGGGGGGGGGGGGGGGGGGGGGGGGGGGGGGGGGGGGGGGGGGTATTTGCTATGCTCGGAATACTGAAAGAAAAAGAAACACAAAACACAAGATATGCATGATGGAACGGAGTAACTCCGCATTTCTAGTCAGAAAGATGAACATGGACACGAGATCCATGTTTGTTTGGATGATGCAGAAAATATACTCAAATAAATAAAATAATAAAGTTTCAAAAAACGAATGGCCTGAAGAATCGGTGTCTTATTTAATAACCCTTCACGGAATTGTCTTCGATCATATCGCCCAAGTAACTCAACTCATCCATTAACTCCTGCATCGTAGACTTGACATAGAGGTTTGTTGATTGCTGTCCGTCACCGCCACCACCACCGCCACTACGACCCGAAACCCGCTGATCGTCCTTGTTTAGCTGGTCTTGGTGATTTGCGGGGTTTGCGCGAGGAGTGCGGAGTTCGGAGTTATCATCCATAATGAACGAGTTGGTGCTGGGCGTAAAGTTGCTATGTTTTAAGATTAAGTTCGTCCAGGAAGGCGTTGTGGGGTGTGCATCATTACTTTTTCGGTTGTGGTTGATGATTTTATCAGTGCCGGTGCTCCACGGATCGACTTCTTCGCTGGGAGACTTAGAGATGTAAAGGGCAGATATGCCAAGGTCTCCAGGACAATAACCGGAAGATTTAGACTGGTGATGCTGGTGCGTGTTGTTTATGTATAGGTTAGGCTGAGGGGATGGGTTGGAGGCCATATCAAAGAGGGATGAGGTGGGAGCAGATAGATCGGCGAGTGCCGCTTCGAATGCTCCCTCATTGCCTTCGTCGGTGGTGGGGGAGAATGTATTATCGTTATTAAATGTTGATGCAGATGTCATAGAGCAGGGCGAAGCGTTGTCTGTGTCTGTGCTGTATTCTGAAAAGCGACTACCACTCGGTTGGAGGAAGGAGTCCGGAGAGTAGGAATTATCGGGAGACTCGGCGGTGAAGTCAGAGAAATGGCTCTGGAGGTATTCTTCTTCACTAAGGGAAGGGTGCGTCGCTTCCATTGAGTGTAATTCTGCGTTGACAACGGAAGATGGGCTATGTGGGAGGCTTGGCAAACGTTTTCCGTACAGATCTAATGGAGATGCCGTTTCTGGAGCTAAAAGATCACTTGTCGATTGTTGCGGAATGATAACCCTGGGCGTATTTTGTTGCGTCATCGATTCTTGATATGGATCGAGAGCTAGGTAGCGGGTTCGTTCAGTTCCTCCAGAGTCAAGTCTATGAGCCAACGGATCCCCAACGGCCCATGTGGCTTTCAAAGGCGACGACCCCCGGCTTTCTCCAAGGGATTGATTCCGACTTGAATATTCGCTGGATATATATCCATCCGCAACGTATGAATTTACGAACTGCGGTAACGGCTTGTTGAGACTGTCGACAGGACTCCACGTGGGAGATGGGGTATTGGAGCTGGTATTTGAGTTGAGCCCAGATCCTGGTACTCTTATAATGTGGTTTTTCTCTAGTTTATGGTGGCGACGGCCTCTGTTCTCGTCGGCTTCACCGAACCGCGGAGAGGCAAAGTTCAGGATAGCAGACCGCAGTGAATTAGTCTTGGGGGAATGGTTAATTGCGCTTCTTAGATCTAGAGATAGTTTACCGCCAACACGGAATCTTCGACGTGTTGCAAGGGCACGAGGGTGGGAAAAGCTTCTTTCGTTGACGGGAGACAGAGAGGATCCAGAAGAAAGAGGGGAAGTTAAGGCGTAGTCGTTACGCATGAGCATTGCCGGTGAGGTAGTGAGACGAGGCAAAATGGGCCTAGGCGGAACTCTCGGGTTCATATATTTGTCGGCAGGATTCATAGTGCCATGGTTGGATATCTGGGAGGAAGGACTGGCACCGCGTCTAAGATGGGTTTGTGATGAGGGTAAATGGATAGGAACGTTGAGAACATTCAGGGGTTGGCCTGGCAGAAAAGGACACGAAGTAGTCACTGGCTCGGCTTCATTGAAGAAATCAACTTCATTGTCAAGTTGGTACTGTGATGCAGGTTAGTTTTCTACGCTTTTGGAACATCTACATGATAAATTTCACTCACATAATACCAATATGTGCCACCCATCCTTAAGCCACCATCCCTTCCTGGGGTCAGTGAATTTGTTTCGCCATCACATATGATATTGGTAAAGGAATGACATCCTTTCCAATGGCCCCTGCCAATTCGATCATCTTTTTCCATCGGATATGCCCTCGTGAAATTGTCCCATGATCCAAGCAGTTTGACAGATCTAGTATTTGGAGGGGTGCGGCTGGTTCTTCGTCAGTCACGTTCAAAGCACAATGCAAAGACCAGGCAATCTTACACAAGGAATGTCATCAAAGTAGTGGATGAAGTGTTCATGGCTGCGGCGGGAGCTATGTAAAGGGAGGGGGGTAAAAAAACGAATGGAACCGTTCAAGAACTAATTGAGCGCTGCCGAAAGAGAGTAATCTGGATCCAGCCAGGAAGAACCTCCCAAGCTCTCAATATAGTTCTGCTTTCTTTAACGAAACCCCAAGATCGATGAGAACCGAAAGCGAATGACCCGGTCGGATAAATATCAATTCTATATCTCCCCAGCAGGTATAAATTCTTATATACAAAATGCCCCGGATAAAGTTAAGGCGGCCAAGACGCAGCCTGCACCAACTCACGAATATGTGAATCGCTGCCGCGCCGATTCTATTTTGGGCATCTGGTTTCAAACTTGTTACGTGCCTTAGGATGAATTCTGGCGTGAAAGGTTCGAGGGGTCCAATGATCAGGCCGGACGCTTGTGGAAGCGCTCCAGGTTTGTACGGGGGATGGAATTATGCAGGAGATTTCCTGGCGCTTGCTGAGGGAGCAAATGGGACGAAACACTCAAGTAGGTTTTAAAGATACATGCCAGGAGCTGAGGTTATATTTGAAGTAAATAAACGCTCCCAACGGACGGGCGTCTGTTGAAACGACGGGAGCACAGCCATAGAAAAAGCTGTGGAAACTCGCATTGCTGACGAGATATGACGAGAAATGGCTTTTGGTGCTACTGCTAACTGTCATCACTGGCCAACGAAAGAATAAATTTAAAAAATAAAAAATAAAGAAATAAAAAATAGCCAATCTTACGATTGGGAGGCTGAAGCGGGTCTCGGAATTCCACCATGTTCGCGAGCTAGCTAAATACAAAAGGTCTGAGCAGTACGGAGTGGGCCACTGGCCCACCAGGGCTGGCCCTGATCAGTGACGATTCGATCACGGATTCATGGCCGATGTGAGTGTTTCCCACCATCAGATCTTTGGGCTGCAGTTTTGTAGGAGGCCAATATCTTGTCGTTATGGGCTCAACGACAATCGCATAGATCATATTTCCTGTGAAAGTGTGAATGTTCGTGTCCGTGAGGCGCTGCGTTTTCTATGAATAATCCAATGGTGACCCTTGCTTAGAGCAGAAGTTGGGGCCATGTTTGACAGGTTGGGGGGAAGGGGGATGGGGTGTGGGTGTAGCCAATAATTACCGAATGATGGCCAGATGCTCACACAAACCTGAGTACAACCCCAAATAGAATCCCCCTAAACCAGGTTCAAATAAACTCGGCGAGTGGGCGCCAGTTTCAATAAAATGAAGGAGTACATTTATTTTTGTTTCAAGTTTCAAATGAAGAAACTTACAGCGGCTATTCAAGATACCATGGATCCCATGCAAAGATGAGTAAACTCTTCTCTATACTTACTCCGTACTTACATAGCCCTTTAATCAGAGATAGAGATACATATCTCCCACCTTCATTTATCGATCTTCCATTTCTGCGCGATCATAGCCGGCTTGCCGTGAGAGGCCAGCTAAAGGATTTTAGCAAGGCCCACTTGGCTGCTCCAGCCAGTCAATAGTCTGCCGTAGTAAGGCCATGGGGAGAGATGACAAACAACAGGCAAATCAGCAGGCGGCATTTACCAGCTTATTTGTGCCAGGTTGCCCCAAGCCACAGTACGGCCCACAAAAGATACTAATGTTGAATGTCCATTGGGCGCTTCGAGCCCTAGTTAGAACTTAGGGGGAGGTCCCTGAATTCATTCGCGCACAGGAGTTTTTGGCGCCAGGGATTTAGCATCTTTGTCTATCAGAACGTCAGAAGTGTCCGTGACGACTCCGTGGAGGCTTGGAAGCTGGAGACTGGAGATTGGAGTTGATGGATTTTGGACTTTTTGCTTTTTGCGACGTGTCGCGGAGAACGTGGTCCGTGTTGCCGAGGTTCAGTAAATAAATATCGAACATTCAAACATCCAACGACGCGACGATGCTGTGATCGCGAAGATTTGGATGGAAATATCCATTGATCCCATTTATTCTTCAGCTGATTGATAGTCGCTCAGCCCGCCATCTTTCACCAGCCGAAGTTCTTCCCATCTGGGATTTTACGGACTATTTAAGTTAATTCCCAAATAGTTAAAATGTTACCACTTATCACTATCAGTCGACTTACTAGCTCCCCTTGCCTCTGGACTCTTGAGTCAACAAAAATCAAACTATTTTGTTTCTCAGCTCTCGATGTCTGTTCTAAAAAGCTCAGCCATGGAATATCAGCTCTGATCGCACAAAGTTGTGTGGATATGTGAAACGTCATCCATCGCAGAGTCAATAGTTGAGAAAGCATACTGTCTCCTTTTGGACTGAGATATGTCTAAAGTCTAGTACAAAATGCAGTGCTGGCGATACCTCAATATTATTTATACACATGCGCGGAATACCCCATCTTCTCTTGATTGAGAGGAACAGTAGCGAATCATATCAAATACCATACCCTGGTATTTTGCAAGCCAAAAAAATATTTTGTTGTTCTTTTTCTGCCCAGTTCCACGGAATATCCGATGTATACGCAGAGTGCCTCCAGAAGAACCATTTCAAAAGGCTTGGTTTTTTTTAAATTATTTCTTACCGGCTACACCCAACCTGTCAGCTCTACAAGGGGTGCCTGAGCAACGGTAATTGTTCTGCAGTGCCTATAGGTACATGTACATGTGCAAGAGAGCTTCCTGCTGCATATCATTGCACACAAAGACAACAACAATGTAACTTGGCAGTCCACAGTCGGGACATGAAACATTTCCAATTTCTACGCATGACTGTGCCCAGTTGATAATCCAGTTGTGATACGCATTTTACATTGCATTTTTGATTGATTACTTGATTTCCAGTTATTGCCACTTGTGTCTGGAGAATGAACTACAATGTGCTCATTTGCTGATTTTGATGTTTTTTGTGACCGGGCTTTAAAGGGGGCTCTGACCGATAACTGGTTGATAGGCAATATTATTTGAATAAAATAGTATGATATATTTACAAGAAGAGATAAGAAAAGAACCCGACTTTTGGGAGTTGGAAAGTGCTTGCGGGTCTATCCGATATACAAGATCCGGAATAAGAGGGAATAAAAGAGGCGGGGGGCGGGGGGGAAATCGCCCAATAGCAGACATGAAAATAAAGGAGCAGAAGATGAAATAAAGACGACGTGAGGCTGTCATGGCATCCCGGAATAAGAACAAAGGGACAAGGTAAGAAAACACTATCTGCCCCCCTCTTTGGAAACAGCTTGTCGGTCGTATCGCTTATCCACCCCTCCAAGCATGATCTTCAAAATCGTCTTCGACGTTAGCGCCGTTCCGCTCCACGGAGCTGTATCGACAATGTCCCTAGTGCCATATTCTTTGGGTAGTTTATCGTCGATGCTCTCCAACCACTGCGTAGCGCCACCATCATTTCCGACTTGCACAAATTGAATGCCCACCTGCCAAGGCTTAGCATTACATTCATCCAGCCGTTCCGCTGCTCTGACAACCACGCTTTCCACGTCATCGGTGGGAATACCATCCGTGATCACGATGATATTAATCGGTGTAACAGTTGGCTCGCGATTGTTTCCAGTGGCATCCGCTTTCGACATCGCTTCGACTCTTTTTAAATACGTATTGAGAATATCATGGAGTCGAGCTCCGGTCGGCGTCCGGCCCCTTGGACTAACCTCGCCAAAGAGCCTGTTAACAGTCGCGGGTGTTGTGATTTTTGTAAATGCTCCGGTTTCTCTATTGTCCGGATTCATGTGGTTTAAGAAGTATATATCAAAGCCATCTTCGTCAAACTCGGCGCAGATTGGAGCTATGGCTGAAAGTGCATCTTTAGTTTCGGCCCATCTTAAACCCTGCATGCTCCCGCTGTCGTCGACTACCAAGATGGTATCGAAGTCACGAAGAAAGGCGTATGGTGAAGCATCAGCGTCTTCCTGGGGCTGTGTGAAGGTTTGATGAACTGGTACGCTGCGTTGCTGAGCTGGTGCGGTGGGTGTGTAAGCTGGTGGTGGATGAGTTGATAGGTTTTGTGGAGGCGCGGACGTTGCGGTGTAATAAGAAGAATTGACAGCTTCATTCTCCAGCTTCAGCTTGCCCTTCCCCTTCATCCCCTTCTTTAAGGAGCGCATCCAAGCAGACATCTTTTTTTTTCTTTGTTGATATCTGGCAACGGATTTTTCTCGAATGTCGAGGAGTGATATATGCGCGAGATTTAGAAGGAAATATATAGAACTCTCAAAAAAATGGTGAACTAAGAAGCAGATGGTTGATGCTTCAACAGTCCGGGTCCTTTGAACAGTGACTGTATGAAAAATAGAACAAAGAGGGCCCACTGAAAAGGAGAAACTTTGGTCAACAACAGAACAAGAGTAAAAAATGATGAGCAGGTGAAGAATAAAGAAACCTCCAAAAAGAGAGTAGGAAAAGATCTATTTTATAAATAACATTTTTTTTCTTTGTTGTTGAGCGGCAAATGCCCCTGAGCCCACCTTGGAAGTGAGGCAGACTCGGGTTTGATATCAGGACAATTAGGTAATCGCCGCCTAGCCCCACTAAATCAACCCTTCCAACCTTCTAAGGTTGCGCCTTGCCCGATCGGGGCTGGCATAGCCCTAATTCGCCCTGCAAGATTGCCTTGTCGTCAACCTTTTCTCAACGAGGGGCCATCCATAAGGAGTATAAGGAACTATATTTAAAAATGTTTATTTGTGCACGAATTAAACAAACTATTACTTGAAACCTGTACGGCAGAATCCATGTGTGCACAAACCCGTAATTTGCATGACGACAACACCCCTGGACCCTTAACCTTAATCAGCCCACCACGGCTAACCCCCTCTGATACACAGCAAGGCCGACGAGAGAATGTGAGGATCAGGGTTCGGAACTCTCCTGGGACAATCCTACGCCTTTCTAGATTCTGCGAACCTATGCTCTGCAAGCGTACAGCTGATGTTAAGACAGCTTCTTCCCATATTTACCACACCCCGCTCCCAGCTACTCATTCCCCGCATGATCAACAGGACTCCGCCCTCCACCAAAGTACAGGTACAATAAGTACAAAGGCACACCTTTATACAGATCACCTTCGGGATCTATCCTATCTATCGTTATTCCGGAATTGACGCTCAAACAATCGCCCCGCCACCATGGCTGCGAGCCCTCAGTCGCAATCCACTCTCGTCAAAGTTTTACCTCGGCGAGATCCGCGATTCGATTTACCTCGAGCTATGGCGGCGCTCTTGCGGCCTCCACCAACATATATTATGACATACTGATTTTTCCGAAGCCGGCAATTCGCATATCTGCCGTTGGGCGTGTACCACAGAGTACCAAGTCGAAGAAAGATTATAGCAAAACATCTAAGCACTAAGGAATCAACTTGGTGTTTCCCTTGGTCATCTTATAGTAAGTACTCATTACAGTCGTCGTCTCAAATCGCCCTACTTGAATCACTGGACTTGCGGCGAGCATGCAGTCAAAGTATGTAATGTAATGTACATGTGTACATGGCCATGACACAATGAGTATATTGTCAGTTTCGGGAGTGACTTGTTCAAAGAAACATCAACTAGGCGACCATGACATCCCCACTCAGAGCCCTTATATCCGTATGTTATTATCATGCAAAGTTATGTGAGTATCCAGGAGAGAGATTTAGTTTCGCCTACCAAAGTACAATACACATATACTAAGCTACTGTAGCTCCTCAGACTGCCTGATCTAGATATATGAGTCGGCAACGTTTGTATTTACAGAGATGTGGTCTCTCCCAACTTTCATTGGAGACTGTGAGAAAGCGCCTCTTGTGAAGAAACTTCTCAGGACGGTTATTCCCGCCCCCAGCTTTCTTCAAGTACACAAAACACCTGGAGTTGTCATTGACTCCGAATTTCCCCTTGGCGCTGGCCTGCGCAAACTCCGAACCCCACCACCACCAGGAAGCCCTCCACGATATCTATGAATTCCATTGGCTCTAGTTTGATTGGTTCCGGCGCTTGAAGATAATCAAAATCTGGATAGCTGCCCCGGGACATGTGGTTGTAGTCCACAACAACCGCGACTTTCTTTCTATATCTGAACTTGATGTTGACACCCTGAGAAAAATGCTGTTGTCTTTGGCAAACGTTGACTCGGTTACTCTAAGCACACCCTTAAGCAAAGACATCTAGCCCGAAGATGGCTACGTTGAAGATATCACCCAATCAGGCATTCGTCTCTGGAAAAGGGGTGCCAGTGATAAGTTCCATCCGCGCCTATGTCTCATCCGCTCTAGGGACCCAGGCGAAGGTCATATCTATACCAGCACAGTTAGGTATGGCAACATGTTTGTCCTACCAATGTGGATGATGTTGATTATCCCTAATGTGCCGTTATACAGAGATACAGGTGGAGAGACTAAAACTTTCTAAGCGAGAAACGGAGAAGGTCAACATACGCCCTCGTATTTGAGCCGCTTGAGGGCACGATCCCCGCAGCAACCCCACGCAAGGCTTGAGATGAGTTTGACAGTTGACACGAAGTTCAGTCTTTAGACGTAATTGTGAACAGTAACCTCCTTCATCAATTTTGGCGAAGCCAAGTCCGTAGTTACCCAAGCCTTAATCTCGGCTCATGTGACATCCCATTCCCTCAAAGCCATCTCATCCGATATATCCAGGTCAAGTGAACCATCAGAGTCATTATCATCTGACGCGAAGTCAAGCTCCAAAACATCTGCTCCACTGCTAGGGGCAGTCAATCCATGCAGCGCCCACTGCATATCCAGTAAAGCTTTGTTTGGAAGAGGCTTGGTCTCCGGGTCATCAGTCCGCAGCGTGATTGTAGTACCTGAGCGGATAACTCCACAGGTTTCACAGTTGAACAGCCTGACATTCTCAACAAGTCCGCTGAGATCTGACGGAAGTTTCGGGAAGGTAGTGATACGCATCGATGGCAGCCTGTGGTATGGGCGAAGCCAGAAATATTGAATATTCATGGACTTTCCATCGTCGCTCACATCCAATGGCTTCAGAGCAAACAAGGCTCTACCCAATAGGAGTGAACAGAAGGAGCGAGGGTGAGAAGATTATAGCACACCTCTCCTCCTTTCTCCCCGAACACAGCTGCCTTCCATTGATCAATGCGCTCCTCGGACCAGTAGAGGCTAAGGGTAGTCCAGAACAAGCCATGCGCCGGTACGGATGACATTGAATACGGGTAGATATGGGCGACTTCAACAACGAGCCCAGCGTGCGTTACAACACATCGATTATTGTCCCTTGAAGAACACCACGAAATTAGTGGGTCTAAGTTTGTATTTCCATTTTAAGTGACCTGAGTCTCACCAAGTCCCTCTCCACTTTTGAACGTTTGAGCCTGGGCTGCGATGTGGGTAAAGTAACAAGTGGTTCTGAGACCTCTGTAGATTGCGCATCACGTATCGAAGCTAGGCGTGATGCTGTGGCGTTGAGGGCGGTTGAGGGGACGATGGTGCAGAATATGTGGGTGAGGGTGTTGCAGACTTGGCCCGCGCCCGCTGGTTCTCTGCGGGATAGCATTAGACCCAAAAAAAAAAAAAAAAAAAAAAAAAAAAAAAAAAAGACTTCTCTGACAGCCTAGGGAGAAATGGGAGTGGGAAATGGATGATTATTACATGGCTTGAGTATATCATTAAGAACCCCAGTGGACGACGGACCCAGAAGACTTAGCAGCACATTTGGGGGAAGGGATGTTAGGCTTTGGAGACTTTCGATGTCACTTAACCACAGGTCCGCCCACACATGTCGAGCTACAGAATACTCCGCTTGAGGCAATGGCTACAGATAGCTTGATATTAAGTTGCGCAATTAGATCTCGACGCTCTTGGTCTATAAACTCGGCCCCTGGGCCAGTCTCTCGATTCATGGTGGGAGCTAGACGATTGGAGAAAGTTAATTAATCTACTCTGTTAAGTCACGATGGTTGTAGGAAAACCCCGGCTTGTGCAACGAAAATAGTGCGCTGCACGGAGTACGGAGTAGCGTGTTGAATGATGTGCATGTACAAGGCGGTTATCGCTAACTGACTGACTCGCTAGTTGGAGGAATTGATTGATTGATTGATTGATTGAAGAAGAAGCTAAAGTCAACTAACCATTTCATCAATTTGTCACATGACAAAACCCAAACCCTAAGCCCTAAGCCCTAAACCCTAATACAGTATTATCTTGAGTATCAGAGGCTCCAGAGCGTTGTTGAAAAGAATCTCAATAAATTTTCACTCCTTTGCTCCCCCATCATGTTCCTCAGGAGTTAGGATTACTCCGTACTTAAAATATCGTCTGTTGTACCGCCGTTTGGTCTGATCGGGGTTGTGCCTACTACTGGGTAGCTCACCCCCACTCCGAACAGGCGGGAGCTGCGGGGCTCTGGGGCATGACTGACCGATGGAAGTGGAAACTGTCGATGTATCCATTTGGGCTCCATCTTGAGGATCTCTGATAGTATGCAGTAGTAAGCAAAAACTAAGTTTTGCTTGACGAACTGACGACAACCCAGATGAATCAAGAACCTCAGAAATGGCTAAAGGGCACATTTCCCTGTTCAGAAAGACTTCGGATTTTCGAACAGAGAAGTCTCTTCGCTTGGCCAGTGGAGAGAAAATCAATTAGCGCAGTGGTGCTCGATTGCGCACTTTTATGATTCCAGGGTTGGTACTGCGTAAGCGAGGTGAATGCTGGGGTCTGCATAATAATAATACAAATTTCGGGGTTACGGTGGAATCCCCGGTGGTCAGCCTGTCATCATCTCTGGCTAGAGGAATTTTGCGGTACATCCTGCCCATACAGGTTTGGATGCCATGGCCAGCGCTGCGCCAGCCCAGATTGATGGAATTCAGTAATCTTTCTGTTGATCTGGTTGAAAACATTAGCACCGAGTACAGCATTCGTGAATACTATTATTAGTACTCCGTATGTCAAGCAGCTTTTTCCACATGCGAATCATCTCTGTTAATCATCTATCTAACTGGATACGAACTGTTACGACAAACGTCGGTAGTCCGGAATAGTGCCATGAAGATTGATGTGCGAAAACAATGCAGCCCCTGAGAACCCCGGGGTGTGATAGTGGCGTTCACTAGAGAAACCTTATACCCAAAGGCTAAACTGGGTACGGCGGCATGACATTACAGAGTACTGCGAAATGTGGTCGTAGAATCCTTCTAGTCGTGATGGTCCTGGATCTGCGATCGGAGGAAAATTCCCCCTCTAAATGGCAAAGGGCCCACCCCAGCCAAAGGGCTTGGTTAGGTACCTTGGTATGTATGTAATGTACGTCCGTACATGTACATGTACATACCAGCCCACCAGTGGCAGCAGTGTGCGCACCGAATCGATTATGAATCAATTTGGCGGAATCGAGGCTACATACTAGAGCGCCATGTTTTACGCCTTCTGGAAGGCTGCGGCCAGGCCCTTATGCTGATGATTTGAGTTACTCTGTAACTTCCAAGATTACCCCACGCCACTTCAACTTTGAATAAACAGGGTTGGAAGAGGGCTTTCCTGACCTGGCATAATTACGACAATCAAAATGTCTGTGTGCCTATGCCTTTATAAATACAACGCAAGCCAACACGAAACATTCCAAGGTTCCGACTTTGCCATGGACAAATGAACCAACACACGACCTTCTGGCTTCCCCTCGGCAAGCAGAAGCTGACGCCCGCGTGCCGATGGAAGCCACGATTGTAGGCGGCGGCACGCCATCTGGCGCCGGTTTGTCCGTAGCCTGGGGAGGATAGCCTCTACCACCAATGGTCAGCTTAAATCGGACAGCCATGAGATCGCGTGTCGCCTCCATCTTATTAGTGGCTTTTCCTCCGTGCTTTCCCTCGCTGGAAAAAGGGAAACGGACGGAAAACGAGTGTTTCGTTCATCACCTTTAAACATGAAGAGCCGCTGCAGAGACCCAGTCCTGGCTGCACACTCCTTCGGTCTTCATTTCTAACCCATTATGTGTGGATGAGAGGTTCGTCCATTTCTACTTCTTTTTAAAATAGGATTTTCTTTTAATTTTAAACTTGGTTTTCTCTGTGACTCCTATTTGCAATTAAATTTCTAGAATTGGGTCGCGCAACATGATGACCGTACTTGGTGATCCTCCTCCCGGAACCGATCTCACGGAAAACCGCAATCGCGAATTCAATGCCTCCATCGCGACAACTTTTGGCCTCGCCATCATTGCCGTTGCTCTGCGCTTCTTTACAAGAATCAGGTTGCAGAATTTTGCGATTAAGATCGATGATTGGCTGATTTTAGTTTCACTTGTAGGTTCTCCGGTAACCGGGAGATTTTTTATATTCTGCTAACTGTTATTTGCCAGGCATCGGTAACGTGCAGTTTCGTCCTTGCAATAATGGGTGAGGACTACCTTGGATGTTCAAATTCGTCTCTAAATGTCCATTCTGACTAAAGTGGTTGATCGCAGGGGGTGATTACGGCCTTGGGAGACATGTCTGGGTTGTGCCTCTGACCGATGTGATGATATTAATCAAGGTGAGCTGCAGGATGAGAATTATTTGGGGAAAAAAACGATACAGAATCACTGACAGTTTTGGGCTATATTGGAAGATTCACTACATATACATGTTCATGTATATCCTCAGCGTTCCACTGATAAAATTTTCAATCCTGCTATTTTATCGTCGTATTTTTGGGATGAATTGGGCGATGTGGATCTGTTTTGGCCTTTCGGGCGGCTATTACGTCGCTTGCACCATCACCCTCATTGTTGCTTGCCAACCGATATCGTATTACTGGACCCAGGTCGAGGATGCCAAATCTGGACGATGTCTCTTCCACCCTCACGTCTTCTACCTCGGCAATGCAGCAGCAAATGTTGTTACGGATGTATTGATTCTTCTTGTTCCGATCCCGCTGGTCTGGAAGCTTCAAATGCCCACTTCGAAAAAGTTGCTGGTGTGCAGTTTATTTTTGTTGGGCACATTGTCTGTGATACCAGCTCCTGTCGTAACACTTTTCTTTTCATTGGAAGCTCATAGCTAACACCTCTTTGGTTGCTTATAGTGTATGCGTCGTAAGTTTTGTTCGGATTAAATTTATGGGCGACCTCGCGAGAGCCAAGGATGTCACGTTTATCCTAACCAATATTTTCCTCTGGTCCTTTGTCGAGCCATGCATTGGCATTGTATGCGCCTGTCTGCCAACCATGCGGCCTATTTTCCAGCGCGTGACCCGTGTTGTATTTGGGACGGAAATAGGGAAGAGCATTAGTACTGGCCCAGGGATTTCACCTGGTTTGGTGCGAACGGCACAAAGTAGTACCGCGGAAGGGACAAAGAAGCAGAAGAACGGATTTAAACGGATGAAAGGAGCTGGAGGGGATGAGGTGGAGTCGGCAAACGGGCGAATACACCTGCGACCGGCGGATGACGAGACTATGTTAACGACAGTGTCTGCGCAATTTGAGATGGAGGATTTCAGAAGAAATGGGACGAGTGACGGTGACTCCGAAAGCCATAACCAACCCACGCCTCCCATGGGTATCAGGGTTAAGACGGACTTCGACTGGCAGGAAGATCTTCAGTAGTTCATTGAGTGCCTATTTGTAATGAAATATATGAGGTGGCACATTGCTTTTCCGAGCTGTTATTGCTCCGGCAATTGGGTTCCTGCTTCCATTCCCCTCGCTTCGTAAGAATATAACGAGCCTCCAAATATCGCGGTTCGAAAGAAATCGTTCTGAGATGGGCGTATCATCAGCAGTCCATGTTGGAAGGCGGTTATGAGTAAGTAGATGTCGCCCAAGGCCAACATGCATTCCGATACGGGTAGTTAGCCGCAAGAAAGGGCTAGAAAAGTGATCCAAGGCTCTGCTTTATGTCTTAATCTAGCGCCTGATGAGAGAAAAATTCCATCATCTATCAGCCTTGCAAATATGCAGCAAATTGTCACCAAAAAATCGCTATTATTGATGAATAAATACAAATACCTAAGATAGCCCGCAGCTATTTAAACGAGCGACAGGGGCCAACTTGATCCACGCAAGTCAGTGACCGCCCTGCCCTAGCCCGCACTTTCGCCGCAATCACCAGAAAATCAACATGAAATAATACAATTAACCTCACAAAATACCAAGAACGCCGTTCGAGGGCCCAATCATGGCGCATCTAATCATCACCAAAATCGAACCCTCAGACTGGGATGAAATAATCGCAAGCCATTTCCGAGCGTTCATCCATGAACCATACCAGCAGCTAATCCATGGCAAAGACACTTCGCGGAACCGGCAGATCTTCAAGGAGCAGAGCCTGAATAAGTACACCACTCTGGGTAATTCCATTTGGCTCAAGGCCGTCGATACGAATAACAATAGTAAAATCGTCGGAGTGGTCAATTACACGCTGAATCCCACGTATGTTCCGCTTAAGCGAGTTGAGTTGAATTCGGATGACATGATATGGCTCGAGGATCCGGAAGATAAGAGAATTTTGGGTACAATGTCTAAAGACATTGTGGATCGGAAGTTGAGGCTTGTCAAGGAGGGGCATATTCGTGAGTTTCCATTGTCTATTGCCCCGCCCGCCGCCCCTTTTCCTTTTAATTTTCCTTCTCTGTTGCATATTTATATGCATACATATATGCCCATCCTCTTCATGCGCAGATCATGCCCTGGCACAGATCTACTGGATGAATTATTTATTCTAGGATATCTGCCTGCTTCACACAAGCATAGCATATGGTCCATTTTCAATATTGACATGGTTTAAATTATTCCCAGAGCTCGACACCCTCTTCGTCCTTCCTGAATATAGGGGCCAAGGGATCGCTAGCCGGCTAATAAACTGGGGACGCAACCTCGCTAACTATTTGATGGTGCCAATCTGGCTCGAATCTTCCATGATGGCACGCCCCGTGTATCTGAAGCATGAGTTTGTCGATATCGAGCACGGCCACTATGTGATGGGGAAGTGGGATGTTGAGTATTATGTGATGAGGTTGGAACCGAAGACGGGAGTGGGTTCAAGTTGATACATGTAACTAGTTATTTACGGAGTAGCTAACTATGTGTTGTATTTGTTTGGTTTTGATAGTTCTGTTGTGGTTTAAAAAAAAATTTGCTATGGGTGTTAGAACTTAAACCATTCTGTTCAGGGGTAATAATGCCTGGCCATTCCGTGCACTAAGTAAGATGTTCCAAACGTTGAACCAAACCTCCAAATAATTAGTTAAAACTTGGGCTGTTAGTGTTAATTATCGTAGGATTAGATTAATGAGGGGTTCGTTATGGATTTTTTCGTGTGGGACCGAGAAGTCAACATTGAGTCTTCGATATCCCTCTTTATTTGGAAGGATTTTGTTGGCATACCACGATTAAATCTTCTTTCACAACAAGGAGTGTCTTTGATTTAGAAATCAACGATGCATATTGAATGTGCAATGCGTGGGAGTCGAGTTATGGTCACTCATTTAGACGTAATGGCTTTGAGGAACTAAAAACATGTTTGGATCATGATAAAGAAATTAGAGTGTTTGAATCGCTATCCTGGACCATTACATGACTTCCTAGCCAGGCCTGGGAACTCGGCCAAACTGTGATGGATTCTCAACTGCAGTTTAGCTGTTTCATAGACCAACTTCTTCCCCCCAATATTCTGTAGCTTCGCCAGAGAGCTGTGCATGTCCAAAGCTGAATGGACGATTCTGTTCGTCAATACGACGTGTCGAAGCAGCTCTGCCCCCAGTTCCCCATTCTCCGCCACCACTTCGTAAAAGTCGTCGTTCTTAGTCAATACATCCACGTTGTCCATGACGATTGCGGAAATTTCGTCAACGAGCTCGGAGTAATTTCCAGTCTCGCATCGGTATACCTCTCGAATCACCTCCACGAAGCTGCCTCTGCGAACATTGGCTCTGGCCCAGATAAGGACGATTTCTTTTGCCCACGCTTGAAGCCAGAATATATCGAACTGGTCAACGAGAGCGTATAAGCGTAGTAGCCTGAGGCCTGTGTTTTGCTGAGGGGTGTCTGAATAGCCTTCAATTTCTACTATTGAAGAGTTGGTGGTTATAATGCGAGAATTGGGCTGGTCGATATCGTCAAGTAACCCCTTGACATCCTCCTGTGCTTCTGGCCAGAGCTCTGCAGAGTATGTCGACTCGAAACCGTATAGAATAGAAATTAATAATTCAAGGGTATCGGCATCTTCCTCGGGTAGATGTATTCTTTTCGACGTTGATTCCTAGGTGAAGAATATTAGCTACTTCGTTCAATTGCTGAATAGCCGCATAATTGAAACAAGAAGCCGGTGCCCGAAGAATAGTGCTCCGTCCGTATGCAGTTAGAATTCGAGACATACCACAAATTTCCCTTTTACAGCTCTTTCGAAAAATCGTGACCGGGCGCAAATAACTCTGGAATGGACTTTATACTCGCAGTCTATACCGGATATCGTGAAATCTAAGCTTTCTGGAGCTCCTTCAAGTTGGGATATCCTTTTAGCGAGTTTGCGACGATGAGAGTCCTTTTCATCAGCTTTGCTTTCGTTTTCAGCTTGCGCTTCTGGAGGGTCTTCGGACGCAATTATGGCCTCAGGCACCTTTCCCCTGTTATCCATAATTCTGTGATAGGCCAATTTGTAACCTTCTCTGCAAATCAGTTATTGTGATACTTGCTGGAGTGCCTCCGCGCAGGAAGGACAAGCGAGGAAAATATTTATATAGTTCTGTTGGAGCCTAATATTAGAATAACCACCAGCGATTGACGTAGGCAGGCACAATATTTCCTATCTGCCTACGAAGGAGGAATTGATTCACCCAGCAATTCCCCAATTTTCCCACCTGATGAGGCCAGCGGCGGCTTGCATGTCCCAAAAACGAGTAGCATATCAGCATTGAAAGAGAAGGGAATATTCGCAGCTTGTCTTTGGATACTCAGTAGAGAGTGGCAGGGAGTCTGCACTTGTTTATCAATGGCGCCTTGGGCTAGATGTACTGTACATGTATGTACATACAGTACGCGCTACCTTTTTGAGCTAGGCTTCCAGAAGCCAAAAAAAGAGAAGGTCGATATCCTGTCTCTGTGATCTCGAACTAGCCGTCCCATACCCCGTAGATCAATAAAATGATGCTTTCTCTTTCTGCTTTCCCACTCATTTTCGCACAGCCACCAGCGGCCGAAGTTACACGGATGTGCCTCGGCTCCACGAGACTCCGCTCAGTTGGTGAAACTGGAGCTTCTTTTTGGAACATGGCGTATTTATCCCGCCACATTGAAGATAATATCTTGTCAAGCATGGAGTCTACTGGAAGAAGGAATAGGGCCGCGTTTTTTCGGAAGCAAAGGGCGGATTGAAGATTTACCACGCCTTTCGACATGCGATAAATCTCGGAAGTCTGGAACTTGCCACACACCGGAGATAGGCTGAGGGTTCGCGGTCAAGAGTTGAGAAAATGCAATACGGGATAGGGAACTATCGTACTAACAATCACTGATTCGAGTCCCCATTCAAAAGATCAAATAAGATCAGCTATGTTTATTTCCGCGCGGCAGCTTGCCGCCTAATATTCTTTCAATAATTACAGTCAGAATGAGCACTGGAATAAAAGTTCACCCCTCACCTCTCATCACGAATAAGATTAAATCGTCAACATATCACATTTAGAAGCTTTATAGGCAACCGGGCAAAGCTGGCCAACCAGATTCTTTGTGGATTTACATGACATGCATCAGGATTTGCCATCAATCTCATAGCTTTGCAGGAACGTCGCTATCCTCAACATCAAATTCTGTAGTGCAAAGAAGAAAAGTATCCCTTAAAGCCTAAACCCAAATATATTAGAAACCCATTCATATCTCGAGAGCTTCTACCCAAAATAATCCAAAGAGTAGCTTAGACTTACATTCAATCGATGCTTGGAATTGATTTCCTGATACTCCTCTGAAGCCAGCATGTCGCAGAAATGCCGGATGGACGGATAATGGACAATGGAAATCTCATTCCACCAGTCTCCTTCAGGTCTCTCTGGGTCTCCCCGAGAATCACGCTGACCCGCAGCGGGTTTGACGACGTTGCCAACCAGTTTTGCATCACCGCCAATTTTGCCAGCGACCTTAACGAACCCCTGATGATAGAGTCAGTGATTCTCTTCCTCCTTTGAGCCGCAAATATTAGAGCACATTAACAAAGTTGCAAACATACCTGCCCATACTTATAGTACTCAGGCTTCCCACCAGGCTGGAAATGTAAAAGATTAAGCATAGTCACAGGCTTGTCATGAGTTTTCAACAGCTCATCCATGAACTTAAGCAGATCAGGTGAGAGCTCCAAGTTCTGGGACGAAAGTTTACCCCGAGCAGCATCCAGAGCACCCGTAAGGGGTACCGAAGCCGCTTCACGCTTCAACTTCACATCCCGACTTGAAAGAGTCGATATCAACTTTGATGGAATCCCCACATTGGCCGAATACTCGCTTCTAATGTATGAGGCACGGAGGTGCGCGGGAATTGAGTTTTGAGGGGATTGTAGGAGGATTAGCAGGTCCCACTTTGTACTTTGTAGTGGGTTACCGTCTAGGATGTTGGAACGGACGACTACATGTCTTGGGCGGGAGGAGACCACGACTTCGACGCCTGGGGACTTCTTAAGCTCCTTAACGAAGCTTTTTGGGTCGGTGTTGGGAGTTAGCGAGAGAAGGTGGAGGGTTAGGAGAGGCATGATGAATAGCTGTTAAGGAGACTCCTTTATATATCATAGGTATATGATAACATTTAAAACAGTTCTAGGGATGTTTTGGGTTTATAGTTGAGGCCTGAACATTCTGATATAGTGCCATTGTGATCGGTATGCCGAGGTCCAAAAGCTGTGGGGAAAGGAATCGTTGCCGGAAGTGTATTTATTGCATAGGGCCGAAGCTAGGGGTTTCAAATAGTTCAGATAGCTGTGACATCATTTTGTTTATTTGCTTTTGACATTATTGTCAGGTCTCTTTTCTAATAGAATTAAAAATAAAAAAAAAGCTGACCCTTCTAGAACTAGCCGCTGTAGCCATCGCCTACTGATTCTAGATTCATATGCAAGTTCACATTTTGAAACAGCATAAACGATTTGGTCCCTGCAGTGAGATTCTATGGAGCTGCAAACAAAAATATCGGAAAAATGCATCGTTTAGGTCTCGATTGCTGGAAATTCAACATCTATCTCAACTGACAGTACGGAGTACCGGCATGGCTGTTCGCAGTTCATCCTGGGTGTCATGATTGAATTTTGAGCTGAAATATAATAACAGATAGGAAAGCTTTCGAGAACAAGATAAAATTTTCATTTCAGAAGTTTCTGATGGGTTCTAAGGTTGGATATGTTCATTAGCCACGTCCTCCACAACACTGGAGTAGAGAAAGCGGAAACGGGTATGAAGCTTATCGGTCAGCCTTTAAAGAGGATTTCGTAGCTTGGAAAAGCTGCAAGTCACCCCTGGCAATAATGGCTTTAACCATAGAACATTGTCCAGATATGCACAAGTATCCCAAGGGTTGTGTCTCTATGGGAGGGTTAGTCAACATGCTGAAATAAAATAGTTTTGAACTTATTAACAGCATGGCGAAATTGTTGAACTTAGCATTCAATATGTGTTCTCATCTGTGGTTTTAACACAAAAGTTTAGGTAGGAGACGCGCTAAATCGTTCTAGGCTAAATAATCACATGACCCGTCCGCGGTACGGTAACTTTCCGTACCGTAACCTTGTATTTGCTGTACCAGATACTTTTAGTTCGACGCGTGAACTCCAGAAATGCAAATAATACCGTGTTTCCTCCACCACCGCCAGCATCCTCCCCCAAACATCAACATGATATAGAGACGCCCAACTTGACCAATTCGATGTACCATTTGCTTATCCCGTCTTCTGTTTCCTTCTGCGATGTATCTACCTCGGAGTCTTATTTCCCAGCTTTACCTTCATCTCCTACGATCCCATCATCCTCTGTCACCACCTGTACTGATCCTCGCTGCCCTCGAGCCAGATGCGCTGTGTGCCTGTCGAATCTTGACGACATTACTCAAACGAGATTATATTCCTCATAAAATACAGCCAATTAGCGGATATGGCGATCTGTCCCGTGCTGGAGAAGAGCTGGTTCGGCCTATGCGAACCACGGAGGGTGGAAGTGGGGGGGTGGTCGTCTGCATGGGCGTGGGAGGCCTAGTAGATTTGAGTGATATATTAGGCCTCGATGTGGATGAGGCCGGGAGCATGGGCGGAGTTGAAGTTTGGGTCATTGATGCAAGAAGACCTTGGAATTTGGGAAATGTTTTTGGAGGACATCCTGGCGGACGCGCTGGTCTAGAGGAGCAAGATCTAAGTCAGAGACGCAAGGGCGTTGGCTTGAATAAAGGATGTATCACGCCATCTTATAAGTCTAATGAAGGAGGAATAATCGTTTTTGACGATGGCGACATCGAGGAAGAATTAACGGCGGAAAGGGAAGCCTACTGTGCGCTTCTGGAAATGCCCGAGTTGGATGAGGATGGCGGGGACAGTGACGATTCTGATGGCGCTACAGACATAGATGAAGAGTCTAGTCCTCATACGAAGAAAAGGAAATCATGGTCAGGTCGTGACGATGATGATGACCAGTCTGATGACGAAGGGCCACCACGACAGAGACGCAGAAGCAACTCTGTTCGTATTCCATATATCACAAACGATTTCAAGACAAGGACTAATAGATACTGTAGGGATCTTCTATAACATCTCCAACCCGATACCCACGCCAACCGCGAGATTCCTCCCAGTCATCTCGTTCGCCATCACCTTCATCAGGCTCGGAATCTCCAGCCGCGCCAAAACAACCCTCTGCGCGTGCTTTACGGCGTCGGTTGGTACGGCTAAAACGAAAACACGAAGCTGTTTTACGGGCCTATTACTCCCTTGGAACATCATATTCCGAACCAATATCATCTCTATTATACTCGCTTGCATCAGAACTTGGCCGGGAAGACAACGACCTTCTATGGCTCGCAATTGTCGGGGTATCCAGCCTCGAGCTATCAGGACGAACCATGGCGGGTGTAGGGATATCTAATGCGTCAGAGTCTGGGGGTTCAGCTGGCTGGGGAGGTGAGCGGGGCGAGCGTATTAGACAGGTTCTTCGAGACGAAGTTCGTCGTTTAAACCCTCCCGAACTCTCCGAGACCGGCCGCGAATCTCTAAGAAGCGAAGTCAGTGGCGTTATGCCCACAACTGGCCGCTCACCCACCGATACCTCGATACTGCTTTCGCCGGAGCCACGTTTTCTACTTGTTCGCCATTGGTCTCTGTACGAAAGTATGCTTCACAGCCCTTATCTAGCAGCTAGGCTTCACGTCTGGAGCGAAAATGGGCGAAAGCGTCTCCACAAACTTCTAGCCAAAATGGGCGTGAGCCTTAGCCAATGTCATCAGAATTATACTCATATGGACATGGAACTCAAACGCGGGCTGCGGCAAAAACTACTCAAGTATGCCCCAATGTACGGGCTGGAGGGGCTGGTACCCCCAGCATCTTCGGGAACACAATTTGGCAGCTATGCAGGCTGGGGATTTGTACGCAGTTGGGGCTGGAAGGCATGCCTGTCAGCCACTGACGTTGGCGTAATTATTGGCGCTATCCTCGAAGTCGGGAAAATAGACCCGACTTCTTCGGATAGTGATCGTCATCGTTTTCAAAAAGCTGCCCGGGAAAAAGATGACGGTGCGCCCCATGACGTTTCCGATCCAGACTCAGACTCTTCCCACATCCTTTCCCGTTTCTGGAGTGCCTACGATGCGATTTCCTTAACATCATCTGAATCCCCAACGCATCTCCTCAGCTCACTACCCCTTGCACAACACCTCCATCGTGCAATCTTGCGCACGGGCACCTCGCTGCTTTCCAAACACCAAATTCGACATCTACGTGCATTCAGAATTGCGGTGGTCAAGGATGGCCCAGATGTTAAACTTTTCACAAATCCCGGCGCGTTAACTAAGCTCGCGCTCTGGGTTGGAGAAGCCGTCCGTGTGCAAGAGCAGGAAAAGGGAGACAGTATGAAAGTTGGCGGAAAACGGGCAGTCGGGACGCCACTCGTCCTGGCTGGCTTGGACGAGGACAGGAATGTCTATGTAGTTGTTGGAACCGGTGGGGGGGGAGGGGTCGTGGATTTTGCGGCTCTCGCGCAACGACGTGATGAAAAGCGGAAGAAGAAGGAAGCGCAGGAGAAGAAGAGGGCGGAAAGGGAGGAGAGGCGGGCTAAGCGGGCGGTTGAGAAAGCGGAGCGTGGAGAAGATGAGGATGATGAGACGGAGGAGGAGGATGATGATGATAACTCTTCGTCCTCTGGTTCTGATTCGGAGTCGGATGATGGTGATGAACAGAGTAACCTACACAGTCGAAGCATTGCGCGGAATCGTTTTGGAATTGCGTTCCAAGAGGTTGTCCACGAGACGAATGCGCGGGTGAGAATTGACAGTTTCGAGCATTGTGTTGTGGAGGTGCAGAAGGAAGATCTCGGTGGATTCCTTGAGGCGCTGAGTTTCCGAAGCGTTGTTGGGTAATATGTATGGCTGTGCATGATGCCGGACATTACATTGTTTTGCCAATCCTGCCACAGATTTCTCACAACCTCGTTTTCGGGCTGACTCTACATCTGTCGAGCATTCCCTCTTCCAATGTCCCAGCCTTTTAGCGCTCATTATCGCTCTTGTCGCTCTCCTTTTTTAATTTTAAATTTACCGCTTGTCCCTTATCACTTTGCCCACGTTAATCTCATATCCCTTACGATGAAACAGAGCCATTTATTTCCCCAGTTACCCTCCAGAATTTCCAGCGTGGTGTTGTTGTTGGTGTTCTTCGTCTGCCATTCACAATATATTCATCCCCCTTCTCCCCCTTCCCCCTCCCCCTTTTCACGACATTTCCACGGATTTCACGTTTTCTGCCCCCTTTCGCGTTATTTGACATAAGTATTTTTTGGAGTATGGCCCGTGGTTTCATTTCATCCTTGTTTCCCTCTTTCCTTGTCGTTACGAAAGCAAATATAAAGACCCTGTATATAGCGTCGGAGGGGTATGGAGGATATGGAAGGGTATGGACGGATATTGTTGGGGGTTCCTATAATGATTGTCTTCTTTTTCGTTTTGTTTACGTTTTTCTTGTTTTTCTTTCTCTTTTCCCCCTTTCTTCTTGGTCCCCTAGTTACAAGATGGAATAGAATGTTCTATATGAACCAAAGTAATACATTTAAAATATTGGCCGGGTTTTTTATTATTTTTAACCACTGTGAATTTGTTTTCTTGTGTTTGTTTTATTCTCCTTCACAGTCTCTTTCCTTTTTGCCCTGCGTTCCATGCAGTGCTTTTTGGCCTTCCTTTCGTCTTCACGACTCATCTTTTGATCCATGTAGATTTTTCACACTTTTTGGTTGTCCAGTTTTGTTTTCGTCAGTGGGTTTTAGCACCTTGCTCTATAAAGCATCTTAGAGTTATATATATATATGTACTGAAGTAATAGAAAGTGATAGATTAAACTGATTTGTGTGTGAGTGTGTGAGTGTGTGTGCTTTAACAAGTTGAATCTGTGAACCTTTCAGTCTTGCTAATAGAGGGTATAGTTATATATACAATATTTTCCGCTTGATAGCTAATTCAGAAAGTGAAAATAGGACGAGAAAAAAAAAAAGAGATATAGATGTCTAAAACAAAAGCAGAAGAGAAATGATGGGAAAAATGAACCATGATGTAAATAAATATGAAAAAAGGAAAATCAAATGTGCCTATGACTTCCCAAGCAAAGAACCAGCAAACCAGACTGCCCCTAGACTCGTCAAAACAGACAGTCCCACAAGCCGGTTACTCCAGCTATTCGAGTCATCCATTTTCCTGGCACCAGGAGAGCTCTGGTAAGGAGTGCGAGTGCTGCCTTGCCGCGTTGCGTCGCTGGTGTTGTTCGAAACCGATTCCGGGGACGAATCTGCATGCACCTGTGGCTCCTGCCGTCTCCATTCCTCAACTAGCCTAGCAATAGCCACGAGGTCTTCCTTGAGCGAACCGGCATCTGTTGTTGCATTTCCATTATCCCCCTCGACATCGACGTTTTGCACATTACCGAAGAAATCCATAACGATACGCCGTCTGCCCTCGAATTCACCGCCAGGGAACAAATCCCACCGTACCCCGGGCTGAGAATGGATCTTCGACTCATCGTAAGAATCGAAGAGGTCGCCTAGAGTGCGCTTCGAATTCTGGTTCGTAACCTGCGTTTCCAAAAACTCGAGAATGTAGTATGTCCAGCGGTCAATGACGGCGACTCCCACGTCGCTATCGGCATGGTGGGAGTAGGAGGACTGGGAGAGGGCGCTAGAGCCCGTGGCGATGATGTTGGGCGAGTAGAAGTGGGTGTACATGGTATTAGCCTGGCAGGTATCAATCATAAAGAGAAGTTCCCGGTATCGTTTCTTCTCCCACATCTGGCCGAAAGCATCAGCCAGATCCCACGCGCCAATCTCCTCCGAGTCCTGGAATTTCAGGAACTGGTCCCCGCCGTGTCCGGTCATGTAGACGAGGACATTGCTTCCTGCGTCGGATCCTAGACGTTTGCTGCGGGGCACGTCGTCGCCTAGCCGGTCTGTTAAGAGTCGGATGAAGCTTTCCACGGTCACTTCGTAGCCACGATAGTCCACTTCTATGTTATCACCGTAGAGGTCCAGAGCGCGGTCAGCGTTGTTATACACCGTCCCTGGGAATGCGTTGCGTGGGTTGCAGGCCATGTCGTCTGGTAACATTAGGATGATCTGGGAATCGGGAATCCCCAGTCGTTTGACTGTGCGGTAGAGGGAGAGGACATTGGCGAGGTGGCGGTAGTTGAACCAGAACCGGGAGGTAGAGACGAGGACGGCCCAATTGGAAGTGTGTTCTGCGGAGACGAGGAGGGAGAGGGAGAGGGAGAGGAGCGCGGAGAGGGTAGGAAGGAGGCGCATGGTGGAGATGAGAGGGGGAATAAACCAGTATAGCTCAGTTCATGGAGATATCTATATGTATGGAGAATATAAAACCAAACAGTTGAAGTTGAGGTTCTGGACACTTCCGTTTCGGGTAGCAGATGCGATGTCAGCAAGGCAGAGCCTTGGAAGTCACTCTACGCTAAGAGTGACCTGGAACCCCATATAATCTAGCGTGGGGTGGAATGTACCGCTACCTGGCCCAAGCTCGTTCTTTATTATTGTATGTTTGCGGCTCAAGTCAGGCAGTTGGCGCCAACAACCTACAACCAACTGCGTATTTATCTATTCATCTTTGTCTTCTTCTTCTTCTTCTTCTTCTTCTTCTTTTTCACTTCTTCACTTCCTCACTTCTGGTTACTGACTTAGATTCACTCATTTGTGGCCATATCCCTCTCTAGATAGATCAACTTTGTTTGAGATCACTCTGATTACAACGCTGCTGATAGCTAGCTAGCTTGCTTGCTTGCTTCACATTATTTATGTCTGCTGTTGGCTGACGCCTGTTCATCTTCATCATACTCATACTATCTATCAGTAGTACAAGATTCTACAGTAGTCTGTCTATCTTGTCGATCTTCGCTTGCAACTGGTATTTTTTTGTATGTCGTGTCTTGTCAACTGGCCTAGCTGTGTCATCTCATTATATGTTTTGACATTTTATTTCGTCTATCACTTTTTTATTCTATGTTAATGACTATTTTTTAGTTCAAACCCCTCTCTTCTGCTATTCTCAAGCTATTTCTCTCTGTTATTGCTGTGTGCATGTATCTAGCTAGAAGAATTGCTGCAAACACCTTGATCAGTTTCTTCTGCAGCTTATAGAGTTGGCATTTCGCTGTTTGGATCAGAGGCACCCTCCGCCTCGATGTCTTCACCAGTTAATGGCTTTGGCGCTTCATCATACGAGAAACGGTCAAAAAAACCACCAATACTACGTCTTCCCCCGGAGACGCTCAATGCTATATTTGCTTATGTGAGTACTCGCAAACCCCGTCCATGAATCAATATAACTATGCGCTCGGCTTCTCCCGTGTCCTGATATCACGTTTACTAACATATTTCTCGTCTTTGTCAGGCTTCCTCTTCAGACTTGGTTAACCTTGCCCTCGTCTCAAAACCCTTCCATGACCTAGCTGCAGCCCAGCTCTATAATTCTTTAAACCATGTTTTTGATGAACGTGACACAAGGACAGGACAACTGGCGGTGGATCGTCTCGTTGGTGTTCTGGATACCCTGACAACGAGTGACTACAACTATGCCGCATATATTAAGGAGATATCCCTCGATACAGTCCAGGGCAGCCAGGTAGGCGCGACCGTGGCTCTGGAATTTAAATATGGATCCAGCTGTGGCAGGTTTTTGAACACCCTGCTGCTCGCAACTATAAAAAAGATAGCGGCCTTGGAAAGTTTCCGGTAAGCTGCCGACTGTACATATTGTTTCTGGCTAGTTTCTTTTAAAATTAGTAATTTCTGACCTGATTTTTAGGTGGAATGTTCGTGTAGAGATCAGCCCTACTATCTTCGCAACCTTGGGCAAGCACACAAGCCTCCAAAATGTCCATGTTCGATTGCAGGACGGGTTACCTACACACTCATCCTCGCCAATGCCACTTTCGTCTGGTCCATTTACGTTTACTGTCCCTGCCCCCACCTCTATACCGCCTACTACGCATCACCACCAACATCACCATCATCATCATCACCATCATCCGCCCCCACCTGCAGGCTCTATGCCTAGCTTCATGGGGAATGGTGATGTAAAACCAGTGAAGCGGTTGAATACTCGCAAGCTTCATCATTCAACCCGGAATTTCTCCAGGTTTTCAAGTCTGAAGAGCCTAGCGGTTCTAGATATGGACACACTTGAGTATATCCCAGAGATTGCGGAATGCATTTCATCGTCGTCAACCACTCTTAAAACCCTGAAGCTATCCTTCTCGGAAACATTGGCGCTCAAAGCTCGGAAGAAGACTGTTGTGGATGTATCGGACACGGATACCGCACAAGAAGACGACGATGGCGGGTTTATAAATGACCCATTGCTACCATCTCCAGCCCCTCCACCACCTGTAATGTCGCAATCCTTATTCGGAAATACTTCTTCATCAAATGATGCTGATGTGCGTCTTGAACGTGCTGCTCAGGAAAAGGCTCTTGCTCGAATTTTTGGGCTGGAAAAGGAGACAGCAGTACAGAAGAAACTCGAGAAAATCGCAGACCGTGCAATTTGGTATGCAGACAAAGAAATTCAGTCTGCGCTCAAGTCGTCGAAACATGATGTTGATCGAATATTCGTGGAAAGTTTAGCCGCAGTAGTACGCGGTTTGACGCAGAGTAAGGGCGCTTACGCGGGCTCCTCTAAGGGTATAAAAGCTCTTGAAAAGATCGAGAAAGCAGCCGCCACGTACTTGGAGAAGAAAGAAACCGCGGATGGCTATCGGAAGGAGAAGAAGAAACCATTCACTAGTCAAAAGCATTCTCATAAAGCGCCACCTGTACCAAAACAGGGTACATTATTCGGTGTGCCAGCGCCCAAATCTGCTCTAAATTTTGACGAAGGATCCTCGCCCTTGCAATATCCCGGTATGGTATACCCTCCACCGCCATCACAACTTCCACCATCGAACAAAAACATATTTTCCTACCCTCCGAAGAGCTCCTATCCTATAGGCCCTTCATATTCTCCCCATGGATCTATGCATAAAAGCAATGCAAAACCGGTTCCGAGTTGGAAACCCACCGGAAAGGATTATGTTGACTACTCACCATCCACGTCCGATACTGGCGAGAGCACCTTGAAGACCTTCCTAAATAACGGGCAAAATGAAGTTCCTCAACAGCCAACATCTATTCTTAAACCGGCGGAAAAAAAGTTCGAGGACGAGTTGCATGATATGGTTGATATCGAGCACCCAGATGACATCAATAGTGAAGATGGCGATGATCAGGAGTTTCTCGATCCGACTGAGAGCTCTGCGGAGGATGAAATCCCAGTTCCATTCTCGGGTAATGAACCGAACAGGTCCCAAGCCAACGGGCTTTCATCTGATGCAGAAGCGCATACATCGGGTTCATCGCGTAAAGGGAAGCAGCCCATTAGGGGTTCTGACGATACCTGGCTGACCAGCGCGCCGATTTCCGGGAAGCGTCCGGATATTGGAACGAACGATGATACCGAAGACGCCATCCAAGCGTATATTCGACTACACCATGGCATCCCGGTGGAAAGTTTATCCATTTATCTGATCCCCGTGAAGCCATCCGTGCTTTGTCGAGCGATCAACCTCTCCTCACTGAAGCATCTCTGCCTTCTAAATGTGGGGGCCCAGCGCCCATTTTGGGCCATGCTCTCCAAGCTACACAAAACCACGCCGCTCCAACTAACGTCCGTCCATACGGATAATGTCACGCCAAGCTTTCTTGTGTTTTTGAATAGCCTAAGCTACCTAGAAGAGCTGTTTATGGTGGAAAGAAGCAACCGGTCGAAAGTCGAGTCCTTCGCACCCAAGACACAAGTGGTAATTGAAGATATCCAGAAGCAGGTACTCGTAAAGCATGCGAAGCATCTGAAGCGGTTAATGATCCGAAACGACGACGACTCGAGCTGGGCGCTAAATAAAGAATCTGTCGCGCTCATTGGTAGACATGGCTCAGCGCTGAAGGAGCTCGTTGTCGCCCTTACCTCTCCTAATTTTGTAAGTATTCAAAGTATCCATACTTCTTTCTCCGGCGCTGTCATATATTCCCCTTCCCATTAAACGTATAGCCCGCACTAACTAAAGCCAAAAAATCAAAACAGCACTTACTCATGCAACACCTGAACGGCCTACGCTCTCTTCGTGTCCTCCACATCCTCTTCACCCAAAACGATTACTGCACCGGTGTACTCCGTGAGATCAGGCTCTGTGCCACGGACAGCGTCATCCAGCGCCCATACCTGCAAGTAGAATACATCGCAGTCAGTTACTCCATGAACGGGCCCACCGCAACGGCTGTTTCCCGTCTAGAACGCACCCCGCCTTGTCCTTTCTCGCGCTCAAAAGCTGGTAGTAAAAAGGTAGATTCACGGATTGACAGGGACGAGGGCGAGAACGGGGATGGTGATGAGGATCGTTTCGACCTCCCATACCCTGCTACTCGTCGTGCTGCTGGCAGTCTTAAAGACAAAGGGAAAGAAGGGCATGTTTCGTGGGAGGTGGATGGGAGTGAGGAAGAGGACTCTCATGATGAGGATGATGAAGAAGAAGAAGGGCAGGGGCAAGTAACGGTGCATGACGGGGTGAAGCTTCGGGATGTCACTGGAGTTAAGGTTTGGCAGAAAGAGATGTGGGATTTGAGGCTTTGATTTCGATATTGATAGGGAGGAGGAATGGGAATGGGAAAGGGAAAGGGAAAGGGGAGGGCCAAAGATGTTACCTTATTCCGGTTAACAACCGAATCTTTCTTGCTGTTTTGATTTTCTTTTTTTCCCCCTGCATTTCTCTGCCCCACGCCCCTTGTTCCTGATAATCCTCACCCGCCGCTACATGTAACCTGGACGCTGCTTCCCCGATTATGCCGAATTTCGCCTGGCGTACTTTTTGCTTTTAATTGATTTGGTCTTCTGCTTTTAAATATTCCGCTGGCTAGGCTGTTCTCCTGAATTCTTCCTGCTGTTCCCCTGAAGGGGCTAGTTTGCAATTACAATATTCAGCGAAAGCCAGAGACAACACGAAGCATGGGTGATGCAGGAAACACGAGGAAGCTCGTCAGGAATGGTGATAGGATGGTGGATTAATGGGAGTTGGAATGGAGAGCAAATCAACATTTTTCTGGGATGTGATATGGCTATTTCTTTTTTAATGTTTATGAGGTTCATGACGACAAACATGTTTTTTTAGACAATGGAGTTTTTTTGTTCCCCCCCGAGTTCTTGGAGCTGCCGCTTCTGCCGCAAATAAGGTTTACCTCGTGACTCAATGGCTGTGCTTACGTGATCCCGATGTTGTCACTGCCTAAAAATATCCATGATATGTTCAAGCCCACAACCGCCAAGTCATATAGATATATATACCACAATCGTTGTTCTCCTCCTAGCAGAGCTACTTTTTCCCTTCTTCATACCTTTTATCTAATATCTTGCTTATATATCCCGCAGCGATGGCGGGAAAGAAGGGCGCCGAAAACACCAAGAAGGTGGCGGGCAATGCTAAGGTATGATTTATACCCCTCCAAATGTATATATCTAGGTATATACGTACTTTTAATCTAACGAAGCACATCTATAGAAAGCTGAAGCAGCTGCGCAGAAAGAGGCGGCTGCAAACGCCAAACAGTCTGAAGAGGAAGCTCGTGAGTGGTCTAAGGGATCAAAATCGAATGCAAAGAAGTATGGATACCCCCCCACCAGTGTCAAAAATAGCGATATAATAATACACTCATACAACTATACTCTTACAAGGGGAAAAACAAACTAACAAGCTACTTTCCAGAGACCAAACAGAAGTCAAAAAGGCTGAAGCAGCTCGTAAAAAAGCCGAGCGCGAAGCCCAACTAGCCGCCGAAGAAGCCTCCCTACCCTCAAAACCTAAAGGCGCAGGCACCAAATCCGCCTCGAAAAAGAATGTCGGCCCCGGAGCCGCTCGCGGCGGCACCCTCGATCTCTCCCAGCTCGACGACTCCGACGAAAAACCCACAGGCTACAAAAAGGCTGCCCCAGCCCTCAACGCCACTGGCATCGACAATGCGCTCGACGCCCTCTCCCTAACCAACACGACCGAGACAACTAAGATCGACCGTCATCCGGAGCGGAGATTTAAAGCTGCGTACGCGGCGTTTGAGGCGCGCCGGTTGCCGGAGATTGAGCAGGAGCAGCCGGGTCTGCGGAGGCAGCAGCGCATTGAACTTGTGCGGAAGGAATTTGAGAAGAGTGAGGAGAATCCCTTTAATCAGGCTAGTGTTGCGTTTGATGCGACGAGGGAGGAAGTGATGGCTATTAAGGAGGCGGAGAAGAAGAAGATTGAAGGGCGGTTGGTGGGGAAGAGGGATTTGTGATTGTCGTCTGTTTGGTTGTTCTATTTTTTAAAATTTTTTTTGGGTTCTTTCTGGGGTTTTGGGACTGTTTTAGCGGACACGCTATCTCCGCGCATATATTATAACCTAGGTACGGGTTTTGTTTTCCCCTTTTGAGTGAAGGGCGATGATGGTTTGATGATCATGGCATTATTTATGCATCATGCATATGCATACGGGTAAGATCGCTCAGTTGTTTGTTTGGCACAAACTTATGACCAATGATGACCCTCAAACTGTGGATGAATTCTGATTTTCATAGATTAAATTCGATAATCAATAGAGAATTTCTCTGAAGGGTTCAAATAAGAAAAGAAGATTAGGTGTCTATGTCGCGACGTGGATTAAATAAGAATATTATACAAAATCTAGTACGCAGGTGTACTTGCGGCAGTAATTGAAACAGAATCAAGAAAATCATTAACGATTGAGCTCTAAGGTCGAAGCTTCTAAACCAACTGACTCTTCTCGGATTCAAAGATGTAAAGGTGCAATATACAACACTAGGCGAATGGGTGGTAGTGAGCGTGGAAGAGGGAGAAGTGCTCAAACAAAGACATGCATGGATGTAGTAACAGATCAAAACGAGTATGACGTATGTTTATAAAAAGATGGAACAAGCAAATCAACAATGACAGGAAAAGAGCGGATGGCTGATATGAGGCAAAAAGAAAAGACCACAAACGTCGGACGAGAATGGGACATATCAGTTATTAACTAGATATGAGTAGATATCCGAATCACTGGTTATCACACATAGGTTAGCTTCTAGTCAATAAAACACGTTGAACAAAAGGAAAACAAAAAATTAGAAGGGAAAACGAGAAAAGTCGCATACAATTTCCCAAAACTCTCCCTCCCCATGGCATCCTCCCTAACCCAAACACTCACGTTACGTGACACCACACCGAAAACGCCATACCCGCGGCTATCTATCTTTACTCTGGAGCGACAGTAGCCATAAACCTCCGTCCAGACACTGCCAGCATGCGCTTTTCCTACATACATGCGCTTCGTGTCTGCGGGGCCATTGCTGAGGACGCAGGCGAGACCATCTGGATGTGCTGAGTCGCCGAGACGGACGAATCCTGTGTGAAATGTGTTAACTAAGGCGCTGGAGACCGGGGGACAGATTGAGGGTTGGACGGGTAGTCGTAGTTGGATAAGACGTTGAGTATAACTTAATAGAACAGGGGGTTGAAGCTAACCAATACAATTCCTTTTATCGAAATAATCCCGCTGTCGACCATATGCGTATAGCTTTCTAGCAAGGGTTAAATCGGCTAGTCGGTCATTGCAGGAGGGTTTGAGGATGCCCTCGCAGCCACCGCACATGCCGTACAGGTCGCCGTAGAAAAGGCAGGGTTGCCCCTCCTTGCGCAGGAGGATTAGGGAATATGCGAGCGGCTTGAAGAAATCTTCTATGGGTTCCTGTTTGTTTGTTAGTGTGGGGAAAAGGATGTTATTTCCTTTTGATAGCAGATTGGCACGGGTAGTTTACCTCGAGGGATTGTGATGGTTGCTGCATAGTTGTTAGAAAATGAAATGCGATTGGAGTGTGTGTATTGGAGCAGCAAGAAAGCAACTTACGGTATCATGATTCATCACGAATGTCTAAGTATTCAACACGTTAATAAACTAATCAATCGCACAGAAAGGATGGGGCAAAGACAAAACGGACCACAGCATGTTTCCGCTCATATTTAACCAAACTCCCCTCAAAAACCTTACGCAAATCAGCGCCTTCCGTCCTCGAAATGTCCGAAAAGCGACGGACCAATGGCGCATCAAATAACGAGACGAGATAATCCATTCGTCCCAGATACTCCAAAAGCTCGCGGACTTCCGCCTTCCAATATTCAGCCACAAGAAGCCAGCCAGGTCCAACCGTTCGCCGAACATGGCCGATAAATTCTTTCAAAAACCCAGCTGAGTAATGCTTGACAGCGTCCAATCTTAGACCTGCAAGCGGTAGTTGGCCACCCATCCATTGGATCCATCTCATAACGTCCTCACGAACTTCCGGGTGAGAATAGTCCAGATTCGCAAACATTAGATAGTCATAGTTGCCATTCTCCTTGCTGACGTCCCGTGCCCAGTCCTTATTATCGGGGCCCAAGATTTTATAAATCCCCTTTTTCTTATTACGGGCATTGTAATCGACTCCCGTAAAATGGTACCAATGATATGTCATCCGGCTGTACTTTTTTCCCCGGCCAGGAAAGGCAAAACCCAACCAAGCTTCAATTTCCTCGGGCTCGCTGATGACTTTCCTTCGGTCTGAATTTTGGTTCTGGTATTAGTATCACAACGGGATTTATTTTGTAGTACAGACGCAAAAACACCCCGTCCCCCGTTCCCCCTATAGTAATATTGGATTAAACAGAAAGAAACCCACCTTTCGGATCAACCTTAACCGCCACACACCTCTCCGTATGATCAGCCGCAGCCTTATGATTAAGCACCGTATCCCATATGACCCCAATCTCCAACTCATGCGCCTTATTGACAAGAGAAACAAGCTCTTCTTTAGTTCCCCACTTCGTGGCCCTCGACCCTTTCTGATAGAACTCGCCTAGGTCGTAAAGGTCATAGATATCATAGCCATTGCCGGACGGGCTCATGGCCTTACAGCCCGGCGGGAGCCATATGCTGGTTACCCCAATCGCCTTGAGGCTTGGCAGGGCTGCCTGCAGCCGTCGCCAATGTTGCTGATCATCAGGTACGTACCATTCGAAGGCCTGGAGCATGAGCTGATTTTGCTCGCCTGGCTCGTCGACGTTGAAGTCTGGGGAAATGGTTAGTAACGTGTATGTATGTTGTAAATTTGGGATTATAGTAAGAGAAAACGGGCAGGGTGATGATGGTAAATAGCTCGGAAGTGGGGAGTATGAAAATATGTAGGAGAACCTCCCCCTCACCAAAGAAAAAAGATCACCAGCAGTAAAGACAGAAAACGAATTTAAACGTCCCGACAGCAAATAAGACAAAAAGAGGGCATAAGCGTCCATAAAAATACGAATAAAAATAAAATAGAACACCAGCAATAAAACTAACCGTCAATATCAAGCCATTGTGCATCCCTCTTTCGAAAGAGGTACTGATAGGCTGACGATATAAAGGATCCCATTCTTCTGCAATAAATGTGCCTCGACAGACGCCGTCGCAGCCACCGGCTCGAGCAGTCTCAACGGCTAGCTTGAACTTCAGAAAACGCAGACGGCCTGAAAGAAATCAAGGCATCACGCACACGTACGCATTCATTCACGTATACAAGCACGCCTCGCTGTACATGCATACACAGCTTATCTCATGCTTATCTTTTTCCGTCTTAATAATAGAGAGCTGTGATCCCGAGGTTCTCAAAGAAAGAAAAAAAATTAGGGCGTGGAGACAGGGAGGTGATCAAAATTTCAGGGGTAATTCCGCCTGTGCTTTTGATATACCAGTGCGCAATTTGGGGGTGATGCACAATTGATTAAAGAGTAGGTGTCAATATAAATATATAACTTGGAAGCGGATAGTAGATGGGGGAATATTAAAGTAAATATATGTACTGCGTATATATGTATGTATATTGGATATGTTCGATATGTTCAAGATGTGGTTCAAGTTGAGCCGCATTGTATTTGAGATACGGGAAAATAGAGTTTGAGCCACATCGGAGAACCGCAAACGCTAACCAAAGTAGGAAGCTGGGCCTTGGCATAATCTTGGGGAAATATCAAAGTATTATTACATAGGAGAGGAGAAAAGATTTGTATATCATGGGATGAAAAGAAACAGTCTCCATCTTCTAAATAGCAAACAAAAGAAGACTTTATGAACACTATCTATGGCATATAGGAAAGCAAAAGGGTTCTTTTGAAATCAGGGAATCTATCCCCCTCTACAGAGTATCTATACATGCAATAGAAAAATGCCCTCCTTCTAAAGAAAATCAAAATAATAAAAAACAGACAGCTAAAACGAAAAGAGGTAGAAAAGGAAGAAATTCAAATAGTACATGCCATATAAAAGGGGGAAACAAACGAAAACAAAAGAAACAAAGATTGAGGTTGAAGTTGAAGCTATATGCGGGACATGACTATTTCAAACAAAAAGTAGCAGCTTGTCTATGTGGTATTTCATTACTTTTCATTTTTTCTAACAAAAAAATTCCGACACACCAAAAACAATACATCCTGGACAAGCCCGCTAGGAAGATGTGGGTTGAGACGGGGTATTATATGAGGTAAGGTATCGAAAAGGCAAGGAAGGGGGAGGAGGGGTAGTGATTGAGAGGATAATCAAGGGTGAATTTATTTCAAGTCGACACCTTGCGTGGCGTTAAGGACGCGCTTGATGTCACCTGTAGAGAGAAAAAAAATCAGCAAATGGCTATACAAGGAATTGCGAAATGAGAAGGAAGAAAAATAACATACCGTAGATACCAAATTGGCCGGCGGTGATAGCACCAACCAAGACGAGACGAGCACCAATACCACCAAAGCTGCCCTTGAGTCCGAGTTCCTTGGCAATCTTGATCAAGCGGGAGACGGTTCCTTCACCTGGAAGGCCTTGGGTCTTGTTGATCTTGCTAAGCATAGTATCGGCAGGCTGGGAGACAACAGCAGCGGCGAGACCAGCGATAAGACCAGAGCCCAAGTTGATAGAAGTCTTGGCACCATCGGAGAGGGTCTCCTTGTCGAATTGGCGGTACATAGCTTCAGAGACTCTCTCGAAAACGACGAACTTGGCCATGGTGTAAGGAACCCTATACAGGAATTAGTATTACCAATGAATGCGATATGCGTGCGCGCGCGGGGGGGGGGACTATGCTTACTGTTTCAAGAGGATAGGACCGAAACCAGAGTAGAAAGCGCCAATTCCCTCATTCTTGAAGATTTTTCCGAACCCACTTATAAGACCAGTAGCAAAACCGGGTTGGGAAACGAGACGGATACGAGTAGCCTCGAGAGGGCAGAGAGCGATATCAGCGAAGAACTCAGCGAGAGCAGACGAGGCGAGGTAGACAGCAGTTCTGTTCTTGGCGGCAGTCTCGTAGCCAAGGTAGTCGATTGACTTCTTCTTGAAGAACTCGTAACCCCCGAACTTGAGGGCTCCCTGCAAGAAGTAACCGGCAGCGGTAGGGCCAAAACCGGTCATGAGGGCAGCAGCTCCCTCATTCCGAATGACCTGTTTGAATCCTCCAATCATGCCTCTGTTGTAGGTCTTGGGGTCAAGCTGGATTTTCGTCTTGACGCTGAAAGGCATTCCATTGTTAGCCTCGGGTAAGCACTGGACAGGCTGGACTTGAGAGAGATTTTAGACTTACACGTCGACAGGCGTGAGGGCGCCATGGGTAACCGAACAGCAGACAGCGCCAGCAAAGGCGAATCGTGAGTACAGGTTAAGGCCGCTCATCTGGGGGCCTTGGGGGGTGGGAAGGACTGGCTTCGGGATGCCATCCAGCTGAGGAGAAGGTGCAGCAGCAGCCATTGTGAAGAGATGCACGAACTAAACGAGAGTACGCGACACAAGAAAGAGAGGTGAGAAGTGGAGGAGGAGGGCGGAACGAGAGGGGGGGGGAGCGGGGGAATTAATTAGTATATTACTACGGAGTATACAAGAGGAGAGGGAGTGGAAAAAGTTAAAGGTGTTTTATATAAAAGATTCAACTTTTAAGGCAAAAGACTCCGAAAACTTTTCGCGGCCAATCACGGGACCAGGAAATGCCGAAAGTTCCCCGTGACCGAGCTAGGCCGGATGGGGAATAGTGGTTCCTGGGCTTAGTCACCCTCGTTCTTGCAGACTCGGCGTCGATTGGCAGGAAAAAAATCTGCGCTTGTACTGGAACTGGGCTTGGGACTGGAGCAGGATCATCATATGCAGCCGTTTAAACTGCGCATCCATGGATTTCTTCAATTATTATTAATATTCATGTTGGAAAATGTTATTGATGTCAATGGCAACTCAGGGACTCCCGGCACTCGCTACTGCGAATCTTTGAACTCTTCCCGCTGCTGATTCATAGATATTCAAGCCCTTTTGCTGGTATGTAACCATGGCTTAATTTCAGCAGGGGGTGCAGATATCGGGAGAAATAGTGGCGGCCAATGGGCCATGGGGGTATATCAGGGCAACATTGCGGGAGAAATCTCTGCTACCATGATGTCATTTGTGTGGTACAATTGAACCGAACCCCCATGTTTCGGGTGAGCTTAGCCAACATACCACAATACATAACACTATATGAAAAACGTAAAAGAGACATCAATTTGATGCTGAAGCAATTGATCAACATTCATTCTAGATTATCCGAATTTAAAGAGTTTTAAGGAGAGACATATCAATATCATAAACCGCGATCCGCCAACATGGGCTTTTCTTCCCCCTTTTCCACATCATCAACACATCATCATTATCAATAATCCAAATAAATTCCACTTCAATATATCTTACCCCGTATATACCCCCAGTACATATATACACACATATATATATCAATTTAACTCATCATCAACCCAGGACAGGAAGCCAAAAAAGAAATAGGAAAAAAGGACGCTGACTTCGTCCTTACAGAGGAAGAGGAAGAGGAACAATGATGGGCCCAGTCACCCCAATATCCCAGCGAATGGCAACCTCATCATTAACACCAACGTACTCAAGCCCAAGAAGTTTGCCGGCAGGGCAGTCGAACTCGGGATATCCATGGAAAGATTGGATCCAGACCGCGCTACCGGGTACTTGAACAGAGATGCGGCCCTGATGGATATCGCGGCTCCGCTGCGTCTCCGCCAGCGCGGCAGGGCGCCACTTGGCAACTGTTGCCGCAGAGAAGTCGTGCGTCGGCGGGTCGATGACGGTGAAGACGTCCGCCTGCTTGGAGCCCGTGGAGACGTCGCGGGGCCACAGGTCAAATTGGAGCTTGCACCGGCGACCTGCGAGGTCCGGGGAGACGTCGAAGGTAACGATTGTGGTGGTTTCGTGTGCGGCGTTGCCGTCTTTCACGACGAGGAGCTGGTCTTGGGGGTCTTCTTTGAGGTCGCCGGTTTGGACCCAGTAGCGGAATGTGCGGTGCGGGTAGATGGGGCCGTCTGATTGACGGCTGGTGATGCCCCCTGCAGGAGAACTGGCTGGGGCTGCAAGAACTGCGGCAGCGGCAGAGACAAGAAGTGTGGTGAGTTTCATTTCGGCTTGATAGATAGAACTTTTGGAAGATATGTTATCGATAATTGATGAAGGCAACCGAAAACGAGCGTGGTAGATAGTAGATAATACACTTGTTTTAACAAAGATAAAATGGAATGATGAAAATGAAAAAGAAGGACTCAACTTCGTGCTCCAGAATCCCCTTTTATATTCCTCCCAGCTCCCCAACATTACCCCAAAATAGACAGCAACATAGAGTGTACCCGAAAATCTGTGTGTTTGCAAAAGGATCCTTTACGTCGGCTGAATGCCATCGACGCCATGCCTGCCCAAGGATCTGCACATAGGGTCTCAGACTAAGAGACAGCTCCAAGCCTAAGCTCGCTCAAACGTCCAGCACCGCGATGGCTGAGAAAAGCAAAGACCTCATTTCAGCCTCTCAGAAAGCTTAGTACAGCAGTTCCGGGGCAATCACGTCACAGGACCCGCTCGATTCTTTCTCCCGGCTTTGGAATTTATTCCCTCTTCACTGCCCTTCACTATTTGCGTTCCGAGTATTTAAGAGCGGCTAGTCATTCAATGTCTCACTGTGGAGCACCTCATGAACAGGGTAGACAGTCAACCACGGTCCACGGGATTGGAGAGAATACAAAGTTTGCTGTGTATGGAGGAATTTAGCCGGTTAGTTGGCTATCAAAAGTGACAACACGAGTATCCATTCCTTCTCTTCCGTATGACTTTCCCGCCACTCACTGTAGCCTGAAGAGTTCTTGATCTGGAGAGTTGGTTGGCTGAAACATCTGATGTCAATAGCGTCTCTCTATTTTTAGAACTATGCATAAGAGCATGAGCTGGAGTATCCATTGGAGTCCACCCGTTTTGTTCATTATTGCGTATAGTTCAACTGAACAATGGCTACCTTAACAGCAATATTCATCCGACCGGTGCCGGTCAATAAATCAACTGCCAGAGATATTATTTTTAGGAATTCATGAATGCTGTTTGAAAGCTGGAGGACACCCCACTAGTCAGCAGGTTCCATGGGATCAAACAGCTTTCCAGAACTTCCCCAGCCCAAGAATATGATAGCTCGCGAATCCGTGTCTCTGTTCCAATTAGCGCTGTCTTGAGTTTCGAAAGGGCTGACCTCTGATGATGTCCCCGTTCCTCGTATTATACTGTTCAATATCACTCACAACAACAACAACCATACCGACGATCTTTGTCTCAGTCAAGCAAGAGAAGAAAGAGTGGGTAGAGTGATACGAGGAACAACATTTGAGGTTCAAGCATAGCTTTCAACACCATCCTCATCGGCGCTAGCCCGGCAAGCCATATCGGTTAAGGCGTTTTTGAGTTAGGGCTGTGGCATGGTGGAATTACAGCCACCAATACAGCCACCGCTGCCTCCGACACTGATTGATCAGGTATCAGGTCCTCCTATGTAGGCAGAAGTGGTAGTAAGTGGGTTGTAGATTTAGTTTCGCTTCAAGAGGCGATGGTGGGAGCGGGGTTGCTTGCAGGTATTGATATGTGTTGAATTTGTAGTAACTAGAGATTTTAAAAGAAGAATAGAAGAAATAATACTAAAAGCTCTGATGTTTGAAATATTAACAAATTATTCATGGCTTTTATTTTATAATCATGAATCTTCTATTATACTGATGAAAATAACATCAATTTTACAATTATAACTACTGAATTTGCTGAGCGAGGTTTTTAGTATTAGCATAATCTGTAGCTTAGACTGCTTTAGTGAACATTCAGAACAATCTTTGAAAATGCTGTTATATCAACTAAAAAGAAATGAATTTTTTTAAAACTGAATTATGCTTTTTTGTACTAATATCCATATCTTTTTGTCTGTTTCTTTTCTTTTCTTTGTCTTTTTTACCCCTTACATCTGCTATCAAAGAATGCCACTTTATTTGCAGACTCAGTGTAGTGAGCGTAGTGAGTGTAGCAATATTAATATGCTTTCAAATTTCCAATTCATAAATAGAATAGAAGAATTTCACACTCTGATGCATAAAAAACAGATATATCAACTCTTAAGATGCTATTTAGTTGAAAAGCTGAAAATAGATTCAAATTCTTTTGAATTCAGCCTGCCTGTTGCTTGAAGATCAACATATTCAAACCACCTAGCACCCAATTGTCCCCTGGCACATCCATCCATACCCCCACAGGTCGATGGATGTCTCTGCAGAAACCCCGAACAACACCAGCGTCATTACCACAATTCCCGCCGAACCCATACCTGATAAGTTCATCGACGGGTCCACCTTTTTCTGGCTACGGACTCACTGCTAAGCCAACAAGAGTCGGCTTTGAACTACGTATCTAAAAGTTCTGCTCCGAGCTTGGCCCTGGCAACGACTCTGCCGAATATCACAATGGACGTCGACATGGCGGCGTGCAAGCAGAGTCATGCTCTGTTCATGGTGTGGATGAGACACTTGGATAAATACAACTGCTTAGATTCTATGTTATATTACTGGTCATATATCAATAATTTCTGACACAGAGATAGTCTCCTATGTATTTTATATAGTTGCAACAGATGATGTCAATTAGTTGATAGAGTGGCACTGGCAATGTCATATCTGAATGAGCAGCATCAGACTGCAACAAGTTACATCACAGATGAACAGCATCAGACTGAATGGGGCTGCAGCTGCCAGAACTGGCCATGCACCTGCTGTTGCAAAGAATACATTTAATGTGCTGCAACAATGCTGTCAAAAGTGCACTGATAGATGATACTCCATGGATGATGAGCTGTTGTTTCTCAAGTAATTCACATAACTGCATTTATTTGCTAGCAAGCATCGAATTTAGTGTTTTGGGTCATTAATCCTTAGAATCTCAATATTGACTATCTATCTACCATCTGATTTACATACATATGTCCCATGAAGCATTTCATCAATTCATAACCCCGCCAAAAAAACCCTGCACGAAATGATCCAGAAATAGCGGCTAAACTCATAAAGAGAAAACGAAAAAAGAAAGGGAATGACAAACATGAAAACCAGAAAAGAATTGACTCGCGTAAATATCTATCCTTCTGCGAAATGATCGGGGGGAGAGGAGGCAAGAATCCCAGTACAACAGATGAAAACCTGATTCATTGAAAAGGAGGAAGGCGGATGGGACGGTAGGTATAGCGCGCTTGTAGATGTGGTGCAAACAAAACCAAAATCAAAGTCAAAAAGAACTGACCGCGTTGTTATGGAGTAAATCAAATGCTCATTGTGCTGGCTGTAAAAAAAAAAGGGAAAGGAAAAGAAAAAGGAAAAATGGACAAATAGAATGGGGGGATAGATTCTATAACATATCATCTCAAGACCAACAAAGTAACAACGTCTTCTTCGTCGTTAGTTATAATCATGCCAGTTCGAGAAAGTAAAAGTGGTTGTGTATATTCCACATCTAGAATCAAAGGAGACGCAGGAAGTGACGCTGGTTGCTGTGATGTGTTTCTGGGGTTTCAGCTCCTCTTGTTACTGCATCATGGTTTGCGATGATGCCATTTCCGTTTCTGCTGATGGGTTTTCTCAACCTCTGTTGATGTTAACGCGGATGCCGATGGCTGGCATGCTGTTACTAATAACTGTTAGGCTAATTCTATGATTTGAGCGCTAGATGCAAGATCGCGGTGCTTAGTCATGACGTTTGGTTTTAACATGGTTGGTCGTGTGGAATGCTGCGCGACAGTTTCAACTGATGGATAAATGGCGGGATGGTGATGGCTTGATGCGGGGTCGTTTGGCCCAGCTACTACTGTAGGCTTCGATACGGCTCGTGGTTGTAGCTGAGGCTGTACTGAAGCTGCAATAGAGGAAGGTTCGCTTTGATATATATGTGCAGGGTGGCTTGGAGCGGGCTGTGATGTGTGAGGTTGCTGTAATTGCATACTATCAACAGATGGCGTTTCGAAAATGGGGCCCCCGCATGCGGACGTTGGGTGGATAACTTTATCGTCCAGCGCGGAGTTCATTGGAAAATTCGGTTCGATAGACGCTGCAGCAGGAGAACTGACTATTGAGGGCGGGTTATATTCCATGGCCATTGGCGTCGAGACATTTGGCGGAACAAGATGTCGCGGACTTGTTGCGTGGTGGATAAAAATGTCGTCTTGTCTTGCAATGTTAATAGACAAATAGAGGACAAGGATACTAAGGAAAGCAAGCGCGACATTCCGCCTATCGTTGGCGAGGACGCGGATGTAATTTGCACAAAGGGTCTGCAGATCAACTTCCTGAGATTTGGCGGGCCCTCGCTCTCGCCCATGCTCATAGGTTGTTGGCGGTGACTCTGGCCGCTCGAAAGAAGGCGGAGGTGATGACCGGTCAAAATCCGAATGGAGCGGGGGAACCATATCATCATCTTGAAGCCCATCAATAGCCTCCTGTGTGGGCGGTGCCGGCTCTCCGTATATCTCTCGCCTCCGCTTCTCCTCCTCCGACAAGCGCCGTTCCTCCTCAATCTTTATCGTATCCTCCTCGGTAATTCTCCGCTCTAGTTCCCGCTTTATCTCGACTGGAAGCACCAATCCAACCTCGATATCGACCTTTTCCATTTCTCTCCACGCTGCTGCCCAAGCGCCGGCTCTCATAAGGCCATTGGCAGCATAGACTCTGATCTCCCATTTCCGCTTCTCCCCCTCCAAATGCCGGAGAACCCTTGCGCCACAATCGGCACACTTTTCCCCCTCACATCCATCGCTAGCATTTCCGCAATCCTCTTTCGCGCCAGACGCCCCATCTCCATCATCTGCACTGTCTTCATTTTCCCGTCCAAGGAAATGCCCGTATCCCAACCTCGGCCGAACAAGCTCCAGACTCTCCAACAACCGCTCCTCAAGCAAGTCATACATTTCCTGCGGATGTGATATCAGCAACCCACGATCCCTCAGCACACCTGAATTGACAATCTTATCCTCCAACAACTTCCATCTCGCCCAGTACTTCTCAGGCAGTACCTCCTCGAGAAGCTGTGCGCTGGGCCTTCCCAAACCCTGCGGTAGCGAAAGAGACGGTGATAACAAAGTGCAATGGAGAAGTATTAAAGGGTATTCCTTCTGTACTGAAGCCTCCTTCGCCCGGGATGATTTAAAATTCCTCTTAGCAGACGGCAGTGTCGAGACCAGCGAACTCATGGACATTCCCGATACACTCTGGCACGAATGCCCACGACCACCACCTCGATGCTTCCGGGAACACGAAGGTGTGAGTTCCCCATTGCCATATACATACCCATACCCGTCATACTCTTCCTCATCACCCATTTGTATCGCGCGCACCGAACTCGGGTGTCTAAATGGTGAATCGCGATCTCGCACGCCAGGCGCAATTTTTGAAAGCCGAGAGGAATAGTTGCTCTTTTTAAACCCATTGCTGTTCACTGGCGTAGGGTTGATATTATTTCCCTCTGAATAATGCTGCATGTAATGCCCGCGGAAGCTCGACTGGGTTATGGTTCCGTTGGAATCGTGCTTGGCAGACGGATATACAACGACGGAGCCTGGTATTGAGGATATGGATGAGCGACTAGATGTCGATCTTGCCGCATGTCGGCCCTCCTGATCGAAATAGTCGTCGTCGCCCGTGAAAGTGGTGGAGGGGTGAGAGGAGGAAGAGGAGGAATGGGGGCGCTCGTGGCTGTCATGATCATACGTATGTGGTTCAGTAACCCCATCCATTTCCGCGTGTTGCTCTGTTTCTGTTTTCGCTGAAAATAGTCCGCCTTCCGGGAGTGGCGTATCTGGTTCAAGTATGCTAGCCGTAGCTTGCTCCTCAAACAACTGGGATTCTCCTTCGTCATTGAGCTCGGCTGCGGGAGATGGTGGTCGATCGATTTCGTTACTGTCACGGGTCTCCACGTCCGCAGCATCCGATACTGCTGTTTCGGGAGCCAAATCTGCCATGACCTCACTTTTCCGTCGTATTTTGTTTGCTTGGTGCGGTCCCTGTGCTCTCAGCGCAGAAACAACAGTTTGAGTTTGTTTGTTGGCTCCCGAAAAGCTTTTGACGTTGTGTTTTTCTCGTAGATCGGTTAGGAAAATATATGAGATTTGCCTAAAGCTTTCACGGTGCACAAAATAGATCGTACACTGTGCACACGGAGAAATATATGTAACCTGTCTTCATATGCAAAATAAATATCCCATAGAATGATCTTCAAGATAGCCCATGAGCGTAATTCCCACAGCGCAAAAAATGTAAATAGTAATAATAATATGTTCAGCTGGGGTTTTTTGTAAATGTTAAATACCCAGCTGATAGAAAATGTTGTTCGAATAGTTAGATGTAGGTTGGAGTTTCTTATGTTTGGAGGAGGTTGGGGTCAAATGCGTTGTGGGGGCAACCATTCAAAAATAATGTGGCAGGGCCCGAAACGCTGGATTGGCAGAACGTCTGCAACGGCTTTTTTTTTGGCAGCCAATGATCGAGTGCGCCATATTTCCCGTCCCGTGTCATTAGCGTGTGCAAATCAAAATCGACAAGGATGAGACGGAATACCTGGGGCATGGATCGAGGCCTTGGTGAAATCCACAATTACCTGGAGGAGATCCAGCACATCTTTTCGAATGTTCGAGATTAATCAAAAAAGAGAAGAGGAGAACATAATGACACATACCGAAATCAATGCGACCAAAGCCAACCGTGGAAGATATTCGAAATGCAAATTGTAGACACCACTTGAAGTGATATAGAAGTTCAAATTTCGCACACAAAATATAAAAATTGACATGGCGGTAGACGAACTGAACAAGACGAAAATCCTGGGACAAAGAAAAAAAAACTATATTTATATGTGCAATAAAATCAAGCATATGTAACCAAGTGTACCCGTCATCAGCCTATTCAAAGGTGTATGCCAATGCGCCAGGTCCCGCGCAGAAAGGAAACTGTTCAGCTTAGTATAATATTAAATATTAACATGATAACAAAAAAAAAAAAATCCAAACAGGACGATCAGGGAAAACTATATTACAACAAAAAAATTTCAGATAAATATGTTTAATTAGATTATTAAACAGAAGGGGCAGGCCGTCCTCCTCCCCCATCATCATCAGGATCCATCATAGGACGATATCCTTGATGTTCGCCAAAGTAACTCATCACGTCCGGCGGTAAGTATTCCAGCCACGGAATGAAGTCTCCGTCAAAGGAAAACGGGAAGGCAGCTTGATCTTGTAGCGAGTTCATGTCGACGTCCTGGCTCTCGATCATCATTATCTCGTTATTGCCGCCTAGGTTAGTATTGGTATTTGCTGTTAGCGGAATATTGTGAGTAGCCACGCCACGGTGCTCGTCTTGGGCGGGCCGGCTGGTAGGCTGAAGGACGTTATAGTTGTAAGAGGTGGTGGAGTGATCGCAGGCAAGATGTCCCGTGCCCAGGTCGCCCTGGAATCTTCCCGTTGAGCTTCTAGTCCGGAGAACAGGACTCGGAAAAGTGGAATTTCCAGCTAGGCGGTACGAGGTGTTAGCTGAAGCTAGGTCGTTTGAAGCAACTTCGGAATATTGTCCGGGTGAGTGATGTGCGTTTTGATGATGTTGAGCCGAGATGAGATTTTCAGCGCTGCGTTGGTATGGACTTGTGATTGGAGGGTAGCGGGCAATAGCTTGAGTGGGAGGGGAATTTTGAAAGGTTGCTGGTTGGTATTCGTCCCGATACTGGCGGTTGAAGCCTGGGGAGCCGCGGAGCATGGAATTCGATTGGGGCGGTGGCATCTGGTAGAGGAAGCTAAGATTCGGTTGAGCCGAATCCGTGGCACCTGTTAATGCCCAACCGATGGCTAATGAAAAATATGTTAGCGAGTAATAGTAGAAATGGATAGAAAGCAAATATTGAACATACCCTGACTTGGATCCATTTTAGGGGACCCAACAGACCAAACAGGTGCCTGAGATGCCTGATGTGAAGTTTCGACAGGGGTATTGGGTAGCCCTAAGATAGGCTCTAGAGAATCCTGTCGTGTCCGCTTCCATCCCGGCGGAGCCGCTCCAGAGGTTGGGTGCGGTGGTTCAGCTGCGTTTTCCATTTCTTCGTCCGTGTAAAGTTGTGGATCCCCAATTCCCTTTGCTTTTTGGTCGAGAACGGTGAGAATGTATCGAACGCCTTCCCAATATACCTCCAATGATTTGAGGGCTTTGTAGCAACGCTGATAGTTGTCTTTCGCTGCAGTTGCTAATAAAATGTGTTTCGCGTTGGAATTCCGCTCTGAGGATGCGGACGTTTCAACCAGTGGCAGAGTAAACTTGCTAGTCTGGGTGCCGGCTGAGGATGTTGGGGGTGATTCAGTCCGAGATGACGGCTGAGAGAAAAAGGCACTTTCCATCAGAAATGCACAAGCAGCAATATAAATTGGCTGGCTGGTGAATGGATTTCCAATAAAACTTTTTGCATCAATAAGTTCGGCAAAAGCCAAAATATCCGCGATTGTTTTTGCAGATGACATGGATAGCTCCCGGCTATTTGGAAAGAGCTGTTGAATACGACCGCCAAAAGAATGGAGTAGCGTTGGCTGATGGAGAAGCACAATCAAGGTATGGAACCACTGGAAGGTCTTAGCGAAGTCTCTTAACATGTAAAGATATCATATCACTTACGAAATGAAGTAAAATGAAATTGGTGCCTTCACCGGCTTTCACATAGTCCTGGAAATTGGCAGCATTGAAATGAAGTTTCGGCGGAAGTCGTTGATAGATACCTATTCCAACGTTAGCTGTAATTACGCAGCGGGGCCGCAGGAGATATGTTACCTGTTAGATCGCTTTCCATACCAGCCAAGCGTTTTAATATATCAGGAGTGACATGGTTAACTTCTTTTATCGCATTCAAAAGATCAGTTATCCTGCCATAAAGATGGATAATCCTCATGAGAGGTGGAAAAGGGCCCGGCCAGCCGTTAGAGAGCGCAGACTCTGATTGTAATGGAAAGAAAATTTCGATATCATCATCCCGAAGTGTTACTGGTCTGCCGGTCCCAGATGAGATAACACGGTCTAGGAAGAAAATGGCCCAAAAGGAATCCACTCGTTCTCGCTCTTTGGCTCGATCAACAGATGCTGTGTTTTTATTGTCGTCATCCAAGTTCGCGGGCGGTTCAGTTGAGCTTTCCAGATGAGCTTCATTGTATCTACTACCGTGACTAGAAATGACGCATTTTGGAGTTAAGCCTGTCCGTCCATATCTGAATTTCATGCCTTCGAGCTTTTGCATTCCCAAATCTTGTGCCATCCTGATAGATATACCTAAATACATCCAGAGTCCACTGTCATGATTTGATCCGAACTCCTCGTAGGCAAGCAATAGGCATGCCTGCACTACAGCTAGAGTCGGGAAAGAGAGAGCATCAACGACCGCACACATTGCACGATGCGCAAATGGCTGTCCCTGGTGAGCATGTTTACGGTCGTTATTGGTCGATATCTTATGCTCGATGATCTCGGGCTGTAATGTCAAGAGTGGGTGAAGTGAGAACCTCGCGGCCAACGCACATACGGCGTCGACTAGGATGGTTTCCACCCGTTTTTCTCTCAGGTCTCGGAGAAATCTATCGCGCTGGAGAAATGGAAAATTGCAGCCAAGGTGCGTGAAAAACACCTCGCACAAATGGGATATTAATCCACTAACTGGCAGGTTATCGTCTGGGTCATAAAATGGGATGCTATGGGAACGAGATTCCGTTTGAGTTAGAGACGTAGATGCCGCCGTATCAGAGACCTTTGGGCTTCGAATTGAAGATAGAGAATCTGTACGGGAGGTATCAGTATTATTCGTGGGGCAAAATAAGGCGTCTTGAACTGATCCTACCATTCGATAACGACGTATTGCTTTGTTTTGACTCCCTAACGCGCACCACCTGCTCCCAGGATGGAATCAGTCAAAGTTTAGATATATCTAAATGCTGTAACCATACCATTTGTTTATAGCCAGGGACAATCGCAGTCGGTCCAAAGTAGCGAAAGTAGGGTACATGCGTATGATTGCTCTCGAGGAGCAAGGAACGAGCTACACCATGAGAATTAATGAAGCTCTGACTAGCCACGAAAAAGCAAGCGAGGAACGGACGATTAGCTCACTGCTTTGAGGGCTGTCAACAGCCGCGGACCCTCTATGTCCGTTTTGGAGATGTGGTTGATCTCGTGGCGTAGAAACTACCTTAGGATCTGGCCGAACCGCAGTGTTCTCATGGACATTCGATTGCAACCCAGATTTCGATACCTGAGGCGAAGCGCTTTTCGCATTGGCTCGACTTGTGGGTGCGGTATCCGACTTTGTAGCTTGGCGGGTATTTGAATCCGCGCGATCTTTGTATCCCAAGCAATTGTGCCCATAGTCGGAACAGGTTTTGCAGACTACCTTCAGAGTTAGCCCATAACCAATACGGCGAGAGCTTTTTGTTACGGCCAGGGATATGGAAGTAAATCAATATTTACCTGGCTGTTCCCCCGAGCATCTGATCTTCCGTTTCCGACAAGTTTTGCAGCTACAGTGAACGAGGCGCAAAAATTAGCTTTTAATAAATCAGGAGCGCGATAGGTAGCGGATTCACAGCGGCACTAAAGGAGGGGATAACCAACGCAGCAGTGACCCTGCGCCTCTTTGTTTGAGGCTGCCCATCGGTAGAGACGAAACGGATCTGTCGCGGTTGAGCAGCCTGTTTGCCGTGAGAAGACAGGCTCATTGCAAACGGACTGACAAGTGCATTTGGCGGCAACGCGGCATTGGGTTCGTCGCTTTCACGAGAACAGGTATCGGGGGGGCCAATCGCGAGCAAGGGATGGCAAAGGCTTAAAGAGACACATGCCAGATAAGTATACAAAAACAAGGAGGATGCTTGGTCACATCGCCGGGAGATATGCGGAGTAATGTTTAGGTTAAATCATTTGGACGATGAGGTTGTGGTGGTGATGGTAATGTTGGTGGTAGTGATTGATAAAGAACAGCCAGGGCAGCTAAGTAAGCATCGCCCATCCAGAGGACAATTTTTTAGAAAATCCCCAATATCAAATAAGAAGAACCAATTGCGTCCAAACAATATTAATCTATTTCTATAAAACAAAACATTTGATGGTGATGAACTTAAATCTATTGATATATCCAAAAATAAAATAGAATAAAAGCGCCAAAAATTCATCGAAGCCAAAATCTGTGTAGGGAAGTCCGTCTCTATCATCCAAAAGGGAAAAAAAAAACACATCTAAATCTAAACTACCAGATATTTAGTCTAAATACATATGCGACGGGTAGATGCTAGTATTTAGCCGATACTGGAGTTGTTTGGCTTGTTGAGGGTCGCGGAATCTCCATTACATTTGTCGCCCTCAGGTATGATATCCCACCAAGACGAGCAACCGGTCGAAGAACAGCAGGATCGAGAAGACTCCTCTCGTCATTGATCGCATCCTCTCGCGCCCAAAACCTCGTGCCCTCCAATATCACCATAACGCCACTCTTCTTCCCTGGATTCGCCCGGCTATACCACTCCTTCGTCTCCACAAGCTTCGCCTCGATCGAGAATATCGACTCCTTGACTCGCGGAGCCTTGACCGTCGTGCACGGCGCTGGGTGCAGCCCGGTCAATTCAAATTCGGACACGCCATGTGGTACACTAATGGAGCAGTGATTGACAGCTTCAAGGTAATGTTCGCTGACTGTGTTCACAACGCACTCGCCCGTTTCTAGGATGTTGCGTAGAGAATCCTTTGGCGGATTTGGATCGCCCGTAAAACCCACGACGATAATGGGAGGGTCGAAGTTGACCATCTGCGTAAAGCTGAAGGGAGCAACGTTTACAGTCCGGCCATCTTTCGATCTCGTGCTCAGGAGGCCAATTGGCCGTGGCACGACCGCGGAGATCATGAGTTTGTAGTTGAGGTTTGCTGGCCGGCCGGCTTCGTAGGGGTCGATTTCAACATGGTTCTTCTCTAGGCTGGCTTGGTTATCATTTCCTCCTTGTCCTTGCTTCCAATTGGGATTTGGGGACTTGGTAAAGGTAAGCGGGGTGGAATGATCGAAGTCGGGCCGCAATGCTTCGACTTCGGCGAATGGAGGGCGGATGCTACCCATCCCTACAGAGGAATATGAATTTTTGTGAGGCTAACGCTGTAAGGAGCAGGCAGGCGGTTAAAGGTCTGAAATACACTGCAGGGTTCAACTGTCAATTGGCTGCGCATATGTTTTGGTGGTTGTCACTGTGCTCGATTTTCGGCCATGTCCCATCAATGGTGGGCAAGTGTGGGGTGGGGGTTGATGTTTTGGCGGAAGATTCTCCGCCAGGTGCGGGGGAGCGACAGAGAACATAATTCCCATCTGTTTCCAAGCTGCATCTTTTGTAATCTGGGAGGCCAAGTTAAGTGGTGGGCCTAATAATCTTGCCTGTACGGAGTACTGAAGTATCTAGTGGTGGATATGTTAAGGTCTCCCCGCAGTGACTTTCACACAACTCCGAGGTTCTTGTCGACTGCTGCTACCAACTAGCCACAATGTACGAGATGTCCACTCGACTCAACTTCAACTCTACACTTGTATAATAATGATCCAAATTGAAGAAGTCGTCATCGCTAAAATATTGTAGAATTTGGGTGTTGCGTATAACTCAGTGTTGGTGTCTCAGCTTTTCCCTAACCGCGTTCAACTTCATGGCCTAATATTAATATGTTTAGTAAAGTCCCCAAGAAATATAATCTAGACGGAAAATATATATATAAATAAAACAAGACCATCCTTTCAGCGGCACACCGCAGAAACAACCCCCACATACTCAAAAAGGGCCCACAGAGTCCAATATCTTGTTGCTATACTGTAAGTACCGCCCTTCCCACAATCGTCGCACCACGCTAGCATCCGTTCAGCATCATCCCTGGTAGAATCTGCCCAAACAGCGTAAGTATTAGGAGTCCAAGGGCCATACAAGAGACGGGGAGAGTGAAACCAGTCTGCAAAAAATTTCTCCACTGAGGGATGATTCACCACACCAGCGCCCCATACTGCAAATATCGTTTTTTTCAATTCGACACAATCCTTCTTAAATTCATCATGTTTCCCTTTGATCGCTGCGTCAACATCTTCTCTTCTAATCATACCCACCCACACCTATAAACGTAAGTAAGATGCTCACAAATATCATATCAACCGTAATAAAGCACTTACACCACTAGGATTTATGGCTTCAGGACGTCCACCACTTCCTCCAGCCTGTCCTGCAGACTGCTCTCCCGAGTGTCCTCCGCCGCCTGCCGTCCACCCACGGAACTCCTTTTGTGACTCCTTGAGCTCGACCTTTAAAGATTCGATATCTTTGGCGTGGGACTGATTGTTTTGCTCAAGGATCTTATTCATCTCTTCCAACCGGTCGATTTTGTCCCGCAGTTCCCTCTGAGAGTCATCGAGGGGGTCCTGATATTTGCAGGGTGCGATCAGTTTCCCATCAAGCAATCAGGCTTTTGAGCAAAATTCAGGCTTACTCACCTTGAGAGATTCCACCGCTCGAGGAGTCATCTTAACCTCGGACGAAGGGATTGTCTCCAGAATCTCCTTCATGTACGCGGCTGCTGTGGCTGCAGCGTACGGCTGCCACTCCTTGTTCTTGTGGGAATCTGCATAATCACATATGCCTCGGATGACCAGACAGGGGAACTCATCCATCAGTCCTGCGGCTTCCATCTCGACACAGATGACTCCGAGCTCATCATATAGCTTATTTCGAGTGATGCTGTCCTTGATAACCAGATTGGAAGATCCGATAGTACCGTAGTGAACTTCAGGAGATTTTTCAGATCGTGTCTCACGTATAACAACTTTGCTTTGATCACACCCTTTGCAAGTGTTCATTTTCGCGGGGTGGAAATATGTTGCATCGAAGAGCAAATCTTTGAAGCTTCCCGGGTCGCCGAGAGGTCCTCTTTTCATCCTGGGGAACTTGCTGAGCATAGCGGACACGTTTTTCAACAAACTGTTTCCTTCTCTAATGTGTTTTGCCCCCAGCTTTTCCACAGTCCCCAAGAGCAAATTTGGAGGCTTTGACAACGCTCCTGTCCGTTCAAACCTTCCATCCCTGTAGATCTTGCCCCGATCAAACTGAACCACTCCACCAAATGTATCTGTGGGCTTGCCCACTACAACATCCCCAAGCCGAATATCATGTTCTCCATCAACAGGGATACCACCACCAATTCCCACCAGCAAACCAAATCTGATTGATTTGAAGTCATTTAGGGCCTGCGTCACCACTGTTGCTGCAGGGCTAGTCCCAATTCCAGGCAACACAGCAACAACGACATTGTGCTGGCCTATCTGTCCAAGCGTGTAGGTATTCTCGGCTCGCTCCATGGGAATGTTCGGGTGGGTATCATCTAACATGCCTTCAACTGCGGCCAATTCAATCCCCATTGGGCAGATGAGTGCGACGGTGTATGAATCTGGTGTATATTTTGGCTTCGTCGGCGCGCCCATGATGTCTGTCGCAAGGGTGGGGCAAATGAATGAAACCTCAGAGTTTCAAGTTGTAAGATAATGAGAAATATCACAGATTTGTAGTGTTATGTAAATTGCGTACTAGTTAGTTGTATGCAAAGAAAGGCAGTATCTCAGAAAATGTCAAGGCTGGAGAAGATGGTCATATTTAAGCATCTGGCGCTGAAGGGGTTAATCTGTGAATTAACAACCTCGCTCATGTACAGAGCCAAATCAACTCTTCACACGAGGCTTGCATGACTAGTGTCTAAGTAATGAGGAGAGATGATATTGACAAACGACATCCTTGATTAGTATGCAGGTCTGCCCAATTTCAATCCCAGAGTATAGGAGACAATTCTTGGCCCCATGCTTTTGTTGAGAGGATTTGATTCGGATTGAAACAGCCTCATTTGTCAACTGATATAAGTTTGAATAACAACGTAGGTGCTGATTGAACAAGGACGTAGTCGAACATCTGCTAACAAATAGGTGGCGGCGGGGGCAGGGCTGGTAAGAAATGTAGCATGGAGACATCTAGTTGTTTTCTGCCCTTAAGACACAAGCTTTTCTGACGGGTCGTGCCCATGGATATTTTGCCGCGCGCCTAGCCAATGCTGACTCAGCGGCGATCCTCAACCGGCCGATTTTTCTTAGCGCGAGTCCCTTGCCAGGTGAAACAACGCGCGATCTCGATATTTTTACAGCTTCAACTCTCCAACCCCCAGTTATCCGCTTTCGCTTCTCTTTGCATTTTTCTATTAGTTTCCACTGTGTGGTTCTGGTGTTTGGGCTCCGGTTTCTTTGTTCGGCTGCATGCTTCTGTGCTTTATTCTCGTTGCCTAGTTCTATCTTTTCTATTTCATCCACTCATGATCGCCGCTTTCACATCCATCAGCAACACTCAGTATCGCCAGAGCGAAGCCGGCATCTCCTGGAGAACCATCATATAAGGGACCGCGCGCTCTCACCGTTATGGCTGCGGCGCCGGTCAGGCAGTGGGGGGTGACTCCTCCGATATCGAATTCGTTGCCCACGCCAGCAGAGATCGCTGCGAACGATGACCTGACCACCGAGCTAAAGCAACAAAACAACTTCGAAGCGCCGGCAGAGACTGAGCGGAGGTATTTATTAAAACAACGGCCATTTTTTGCTACCTCTTCCTGAAGAGCTAGGGTTAACTCTATATTGTTTTAGAAAACAGACATTACAACTAATCCAGCGGGTGACGGTCGAGTTCGTTAAGGTAGTCAGCCGGCGCAAGGGTTTGTCCCAGGCGGCTATCGATTGCGCGGGCGGGAAGATATTTACATATGGTAGTTATCGGCTAGGTGTATATGGTCCAGGTTCGTTATCATTTATGTGTGGTTTCCATTTGGCGTGTTGAGAGAGTACAAACTAACCTTTTGGTTGTCATGCGATAGGATCTGATATTGATACCTTGGTTGTTGGCCCGAAACATGTCTCTTTCGAGGACTTTTTCTCCGACTTTCCTTCCATTTTAGAAAATATGGCACCCAAAGGCGCTATCGAAAAGTTAACTCCCGTTCCAGATGCTTTCGTTCCTATCATTAAAATCGAATTGTCCGGCATCAGCATCGATCTTATCTATGCCCGTCTCCTCGTACATTCAGTGCCGCTGAATCTGGACCTGAAGAACAAGGATTTGCTACGTGGGTTAGACGAGAAAGAGATACGATGCGTCAACGGGACACGGGTGACAGATGAGATCTTGGAACTCGTTCCCCAACAGAAAACGTTTCGGCTTGCGTTACGCGCCATCAAGCTTTGGGCGCAACGTAAGTAATGTGAACCTCTATTTCAAGGGGTAAGATACTAACACTGTGCTATTTAAGGACGAGCGATTTATTCGAACATCGTAGGATTCCCTGGAGGTGTTGCATGGGCTATGCTTGTGGCCAGAGTCTGCCAGCTTTATCCCCAAGCCACAGGATCAGTGATTGTGGGGAAGTTTTTCCGCATAATGAATCAATGGAACTGGCCGCAGCCAGTGTTGCTAAAGCCTATAGAAGAAGGTCCACTCCAAATGAAAGTTTGGAACCCGAAGGCAAGTCTGGTCTCCGCAGTTATAAGTAACTATGGACCAACGTTCTAACATAGGCATCTAGATTTACCACGGCGATAAATATCATCTCATGCCTATCATTACACCTGCATATCCATCCATGTGCGCGACGCACAACGTGTCATTATCTACGAAAGCTGTCCTACTTCGTGAACTAAAACGCGGTGGGGACATTGTTGACAAAATATTCCTTGGGCATCTGACTTGGAACGACCTTTTCACTCGCCACACATTCTTCTCGCAGGACTATAAGTATTATCTCAGTATCACGTCCGCAAGTAGGGGCAAGGATGCGCAATCTGTGTGGTCTGGACTTGTGGAATCTAAGCTACGACATCTGGTCGGTGCACTTGACAGGAAATCATCGATTGAAGTCGCCCATCCGTTCCCTAAGGGATTCGAAAGAATTCATATCTGTAAGAACGAGAACGAGATCGCAGAAGTTATGAGCGGATCAACACGGTACCAAGCGAAAGGCACGAAAACTGAAACTACCGACGAGACGAACGATCCACAACACACCGCGGCTACTCAAAATGGTGGCGAGACTATCCACATGCCGGAGACGGATCAGCCGAATGGAGATAATGGCTGCACACTCTACACGACGACTTACTACATTGGACTTGAACTCAAGCCTTTAGTTCCAGGTAGGCATTCCGACAACTTACCATGATACAACTGACTCTCGAAGGTGCTGCAAGGTCGCTAGATATCTCCACCGACACGCACATATTTAAAAGCACCTGCACCTCATGGCCGCAATACCAACCTGGCATAAATGATCTTAATATTACGCATGTCCGCAAGTGCGTCACCTGCTCCCTTCCCCAAGCATTTGTTGAACTATTACTGATGCCAGCAATAGCTACGACCTTCCTGAAGATGTCTTCCAACCTGGAGAGGTGCGACCATCTCGACCGAAGAAGAAGGTCTTGAAAAAGACCGAACCGACAGCTCAAAAAAGAAGCATTCATGCGTTGGACGTAAGTAGCCGCCTTGGAAACAAAACTACTAACCCATCAGCAGAAAGGGATTCGCTATATGCCGATATATGGTTCTTCGATCTCGACGGGATCGGAATGGGTTTCACCGCTAACACTAACTCTATACAGAATGAAGAGCCTTCCGAGAACCCTGCGAAACGCCGTGCTTCATCAAATGGCATACCATCTGCTGCAGCTCCTGCATAATAATCCCCAGTTATCACAAGGGTATTGGATGAGAAGATTTTCAAACCTGGTTTTGATCTTTTCCGCCCTTATCATTCTAACGCTGACCTTCGCAAGGCAGACCCCATCTGTCCCTTATAATCCAGACCCCAGGATTGATAGATCCTGCGATAGCCAAAGATCTAACCCGTAGTCCACTACTAACCGCCTCAGGCTCTTTGACTCCAGGGAAAACAGAAGGTCAAATTCGATCCTCGTATCAGGAAGTGGGGGGGACAAGATCATCAGATATGACCCACCCCTTTCTTTGCAAATTTTCTCTTTTATTCTACATCACTTTCTCTACATGTCTTTCCCTGCTGTTCTTTTTCTTCAGCTTTGCCATATCCCGAAGTAAATCCCCTTCAGCTGCCGTTCCATGAGAAGGCACATAGAGGTCATTCTTTTCTACTGTTTTTTTATTTTCATTCAGGTTCTCCAGATCCTTATCAGGAACCCATTTTTCCTTTTAACCCCGCAATACTGTTGTTGTAATAACTTCCAGCTGTACATAAGGGTGACATTTCTCTGTTCCACCCGCCCTTCCAGATAGTTAGTTACTAGGCATTTCTAGATTCTAGGCAGTCAATCAAAGAGCTTCGTCAGGGCCTACGGGCTCCACCGAAAACAATCATAAAAGCTGTTCCGTTATTAATCCTGTGAATTAAATTTGGTTAAGTTAATTTTTGCGCCGTAGATTCTTTGGCTTGGTTGTCAGTTATTTCTCGCTGGTATCATCGCTGCTCTGTCTGGATCAACCCGACTACAGCCTTCGCTGTTTTCATTCCTCACCAAGATATCCACTCATTCACCATCAACATAAATACCTAATAGGTACTCACTCTGAATCAGTTTTATGACGATGACATCACAGTCCCAAACCACTGCACATCAGCATACACAACTACTCCTTAGCCAACTCCAGGAATAATGGCATCTGCCCTCCCCATAATTGACCTTTGCAACTTCAGTACAGCGGAGGAGCTTGCGCCAGAGCTCATGAAAGCCGGGAAAAACCCAGGGTTCTTCTACCTCACTGGTCACGAGTTAACGGATGATGTGGCGAAACAAATGTTTGATCTAGCAGATGATTTCTTCCATAATACCAGCAAGGAGGAGAAGATGATGTTTGTCGGTGGTGGGGGCTTGGTATGTTCGCCCATAATTGAGTTCATCCTTTATAGCTTATTGGGAATATAGGGATACACGGGGCTCCGCGATGAGAAGTAAGTAAGGCTGAGATCTGGTTCCTGGAGGGATTGCTCTCTTTGGTCCTACTATTTTGTATGCAATCGCTGAACATGACATGCATTTATGCTCGAGTAGGCTAGCTGGAAAAGGCCGTGGTGATTTAAAGGAATCATATTATATTGCGAATCTAGATGAGGGGGGGAGTCAGCCGTTACCTGCAATTCTAGATGAAGGGAAGGTAGATATTGCAGGGTTTTGTGGGAAATGCGAATTGCTTGCTGGTCGGCTACTTCAAGCGTTCGCCGTTGGCTTGAAGGTAAGGGGGGAATCGGTACGATGGTGACCACATAACCAAGGCCTTTTGTCTAACTGTGTATTGGCCAAACGGTTTTACTTTAGTTACCTCGAGATTATCTGTCGAAACATCACAAAGGAGGTGAAAGTCGTCTACGTTTTCTACATTACCCGGCAATCAAGGAAGGCAGTCAAGAGCCACCAGAGGGGGATGAAGGCGATATAAGAGCAGGGGCACACACCGATTACGGTTCAATCACGCTCCTTTTCCGCCAACCTAGTGATCAAGGGGGTTTACAGGTCCTCATAAACAACAAATGGATCGATATCCCATGCGTGCAAGACGCAATTGTCGTAAACATCGCTGATGCCCTCGAATTTTGGACTTGCGGCCGCTTACGCTCCACAATTCACCGTGTGGTGTTTCCTCGGAACGAGAGTGAAAACATTGGCCGGCTCAGCATGCCATTCTTCGTGCAGCCAGATAGAGACGTGCTTATGGAGCCCATCTTGCAGGAGGAAATTGAGCAGGATGGGTTTGAGGAGGTGCTGAGACGCAAGGGCTATTCGAGTGCGAGGGCTCTTACAGCTAAAGAGCATTTGATGCAAAGGAGACGAGTAACTTACGGGCATTAAATAATTGTCTGCGAGACGCAACGCAAACATGGCAATCTGTCCATTCCGTGTTTCTTGAGCCTATTGCTATTCCTCATACTTAAGTAAAATCCCTTTTCCGGCTATCAGGCATGAAAGCGCTGGATTAACCCAGCTGCTGACCAGGGCCAATCGTACCTGCAAAGTGCAAGGCTGATATTTTAATTAATTAACCCGTTCGTTATAGTATAATATGCGTACCTCCTTTACTCGTTATAGATAAAATGACAGAATAACGCTATAACTTTCGAATTTTATCCTTAATGCACATTAGGTTCGCTAACAGAATTGTTATTCTGATGGGACGAATTTACCCGTGATATCACAAAAAGAAATGTACTGTGAAAAGTCATATTGTAGCTCCCAAAATATGCATTCTGCACCCACCCATTGAGGGAATAGTGATAAAATACAACATCACACGCATGAGAGCGTTTTAAGCAACCCAAACAGGCGACAACCCGCAGAGTCGACTATAATGTTATCAATCGAAAATTCAACAAAGTCACAACTTCACTCCCTGTCCATTGCTTTTGGCTTGCTCATTTCGTATAGCGTCATCAATGATACTCATCGCCTCAAACAGGTCGTTCTCATGAAGTCTGGGAGTTATGACCTGGATGCTCAGGGGCGAATCGAGGTAGACACGTCGGTCAACGGTATTGGAGTTCCCTGTTTTATGAATCACATTGTTAATAACTTTATAATAAATGGGGCTGACAGGGTGCTAAACGGAAGCAAAATGCAAAGAAAAGAAAGGAGTCAGAAACGTACACAACTCCCTATTCCTCTTGTCCCAATTCGACAAGATTTTCCCATCCATCTCCTTCCCAAGCTCGAGATCTGCTTCTGTGAATTTCCGCACCGGGACGGCGCCAGCAGCATAATCAAGCAGGACCCAGCTGGATGTGTATCCGACGGCGTTGTAGCGGTCATGCTCGGGAATAGGGTGTGGGGCAATGGGATGGATGATTGCATCCACTTTCCTGACTCTAGATTGTGAATCGGAATCGGACGATGACGACAGAGTCCACATCTTCATCATCTCCTTCTCTATTCCTGACCTACGACCTTGACTCGCGTACGCCTGCGCAAGCGTCCTAGGGGTACCGCGCTTGAATCTACTCTGCAACCACGGGATGAGAGGCTCCGAGGTAGATTCTATGAGATCAGCCATATTGCCAGCTCCATCCAGGGACATCAGCTCATTTGCCACGCGCTGGCAGTCACCCAGTGCGTCGGGAATGGGAATCTCGACGACTTCGACGCCAGGGACTTTGCGGAGGGCTTGTGCTACTTCGTTCAGGACCTTAGCGATGGGGGGTAGCGGTTGGATGCGTCCGTCCGAGGGTAGGACGCCAATGGTGAATTTGCGTTGTTTCGATAATTGGCGCGGTGTCTCACTCACACCCCATTGGCCGGGGATACAATCTTCCCCGTACAGCTCTGCTCTCGGCACAATTTCTCTCATCAGGGCGTCTATATCAGCCATTGATCGTGCAATGGGGCCGGCAACAGCTTGCAGACCAACTCGCGTCTTGCCAGGTACGCCGCCGCCCAGTTGGCCGCCAAACGGGACCCGGCCCGTGCTTGGCTTGAAGCCGTAAATCCCAAGACACATGGCTGGGATGCGGATGCTGCCGCCAATATCAGTGCCGAGACCTATCATTGACCCTCTCATGGCAACTAACACCCCTTCGCCGCCAGAGCTGCCTCCTGGCGTTAGTTTGAGGTTCAGCGGGTTCAGTGTGCGGCCGAAGAGATTGTTTACGCTATCAAGGGCGCCGAGGGTTTGAGGGATATTGGTCTTTGCAACGATAACGGCGCCGAGGTCGAGCAGCAGATCCACCAGCGGGGCATTTGCTGTTGCAGGTTTGAATGCAAGAGTGACTAGGCCAGTAGTAGAGTCGACGCCTTTGATATCGTAGGTATCTTTGACGGAGATTGGGAGACCATGAAGAGGACCCATTGTTTTACCCGTACGTTTGAAATGTGCGTCCAGTTGGGAAGCCCGGGCCAGGGCTTCGTCGAACAGAGGCTCTGTTAGGCAGCGGGTGAGTTGGTGGGAGATTGCAGCGCGCTGGAGATGGTTAGTTATGAATTATTTAAAGGGCATATATATTTGTAAGTAAACGTGTAAGGAGATAACGCCATCCCTTTCTGTGGAGAATATGAATTGAGAAAAGGAATATCGTAGCTAATCAAGGCGAGACAGCCCGTATATAGGGTAGATATGATAGAAAGCCAAGATCCGGAATATACATATTGAAAACGAATAAAAGAGAGAAAAAAGAAACTCACCTTGCAAAATGCCTCCGAAACCTCCCTCGATGATAACTTGCCCGCGGCAATCTGCTGCAACAAACCCTTAATGTCCCATTTCTCCGTAATATCCAGCTCCTTTGCGTTCAGTAGACCACATTTTCGTGGTACGTCCATCACGTTAACCGCATCATACTTATTTGTGACTATGACGGAGTCTTCCACCGATAGCATGCCAGCGGGGATCCATTGATCGGAGAGGCGCCATTCTTTGGGAATGCGAGATTCATGCTGCTCAAGCTTCTTGCGGGCAATGGCCTTGTATGCGGGTTCGGCGGACATGGTTGGTGAATAATAGTTTTATGGTGTTCTGTTTATTTCTTCCCTTTTTCTTATGTTTTAAGTAGTTACGGGATTTGTAAATTTGGCATTGTCATTCTATATTCCAATTAGTAGTGGAATATAATGTTGTTTTTAAAAGGAGGAGGGGGAGGTTAAAAATGGAGAGGGGAACGCGATGTACGGAGCAGTTCCAAGGCTATGTTGCCGGCCCTAGTTAATGCGGAGTAGGTCGAATGGCCGAACCAACCAACCTCGGCAAAAGGAGCTTGGGCCTTCAAGTGGGACTGCAATAGTATCTATGGCGAGAATTACAATTGTTGATTTCTGGTTGTTTCCATTCTACAGGTTGTGATATCCAGGAAGAAGATAAAAAGAAATAAACGAGACGCTTTGAACTATTGAGTAGAAAAGTAATGGTAGACGAAAACATGGTTGTAGCGAAACCGGAAATACAATCGAATTAATATCGTGAAACATCCCTGCCAAAAGCCCAATTTGAGAGCCACGAGTACAGTATCCTCAACCGATTTCTCCAACTCATGCTCATGGATAGGTATGCGCCTTTCCAAATCAACCAGGCCGGATAGCCTGTTATACCACGGAAATATCCATTGCTGTCCTGCCCATTGCCCCCTTCACGTGGCAGCTGCATCAACGCCTTAGAACTGCCGATATATGCAAGGACCCCGAGATTCTTGAACGAGAAACCGGGCGACTGGTCCATATTACCCCGGTTGAGTGCTTTTGTCAGCCAGAGGGCTTCTTGGCTTGTAGCTTGAGCAGTTGCAGGGGGCGAGCCGGACTCCAACATACAGTTATCTCCAAGGGCGAATACATCTTGTAAGACTGCGATTCGGCCATCCGCCGACTCTAGTTGCACTCGTAGATGGTCATCCACGAGAAGAGCGCCAACTTCAGGAGCCTTTTTTACTTTCCAGGTTGTATTCCCAGGATTGGTGACGTAGCTCCCTGCTTCCTTTGCGACTGCAGACGATATTGGAAATCGATCGACTGTATTGAGTGCTTTGTTGACGAAAGGGCCAATTTCGTTCCCTGTCGCCCACACACACATGCCCACGCCCTCTTCGCCGTTCTCTTTCGTCCTGAGCGTCAAGCAGCTTTTGGGGTCCATTTCGTAGGGTCCTTTGGTGTTGGGTTCGCCCCAGCGCAATTCTTCGATATGGTGGTTCGTTTTTATCGTTACACCCTCTCTCTTCAGCGTCTCCATGGCATAGCTAGACAGGGACTTGTCGAACATGCTGAGGACCGTAGGTGCTACATCATATAATGTTATCCGGATATCGCCCTTCAGACTGGGGTATATTTTGAACATATCTTCGTGAATAAAGTCACACAAACATGCAGAAAGCTCGGTTCCGGTGGGGCCTGCACCGACAATAGCAAAATGTAGAAGATGCCGTCTCATCTGGGGAGTAACCCTTGGCATCGCCGCCAGCTCGAAACATTCACGGATGCGCCGTTTGACCTTCCTTGCGTCGCCGATGTCTTTAAAAAACAGCGCATTATCTCTTACGCCAGGTGTATTGAAGGTTCGAGCGGCGCAGCCCACCGCGATAACCAGCTTATCATATGGAACTTCGAAGAGTTGGCCTTGCTCCCACGCCCTCCGCTGCTTTTCAGGCTGGTTTTGTTCCACACGAGCTGATTCTGTCACGCCACTCCGAACAACAGAAGCTTCGCATGTTATAACTTTCCGATGGAAGTCTACACTTCGCGCGGCCGCTTGGATAAAATCGACGGTACTTCGTCGATCACGAACAGGTTCGACGATCTCAGAGAAGTTGAGGGATCCAACTGCCGCGTCGGTGAGGAGAGGGGTAAAGACGAAGTATGAGCGAGGGGAAATGATGGTGCGATTGAATTTCGAAGGGGATAGTTTCCGGGAAACTGTCCATCCTCCCCATCCTGAGCCTAGAATGACAACACGCTCTTCGTTTTCTCGGAGCACAGGATCAGTGGTATACCATCGTACTCGCACCTTGCTTTCATAGTAAAGAGGTCGAAGAGGAGGACTAGCAGCTCTCAAGACGCCCGAGCCAAATTGGGGATAATTCAACAGCTGGACATCACTGATCGCCCGCATCCGACAAAATTTCGGAGAGAGCCGCTCCATTCTTGCGCAAGGACTGCCAGTTAGGTGAGAATTTCTCTTATCATCTTATTCTCTTATTTTTTATAAGCAGGAAATATTTCTTTTATATGTAAACGTGCATTCCAACTTCTCTTTCGGTCGCTAGCCAACACATGCTGTAATTTCATGGGATACAAGAACGGCGTCCATCATGACCTCATTATTACTCAGTCTCTCACTAGCGAGCTTAAACCGAGATACACGCGGGGAAACACGGACGGAGCTTTGCGGAGAATATGGGCGGTAATCTATGAGATGAGTCAAGTTTCAAGTGATAGTCACGGCTGTCGAATGGGTTTCATTCTGCTCCGCAGCGAGCATTATCGTGATTTTTTCTCCTGTATCGGAATCGGAACTGGAGCTTGGAGCTTGGAGAGGTTTTCCATTAATTACATAGGGTACGCCAAATCACATGGTGATAAGCAGATAAGATTAGATTAGATCGTGAACGGATCTACAGAGTACCAGCGGGTTCCAGAAAGAACTTCAAAATTACCAATCTTGGAACAGTCGCAAACATTCTTGTTGAGATACACTGGACTGCATACGTTGGCATTTTTTATTGTGCAGCCTAGGCACTGGCCATTGACATGCGGCAAACGCAGGCGTCGGATGTTTACGTTCCCTGCGGAGTCGGCGTAATCTTGTTGCCTGACAGCATAAATTGCTTCCCTGATTCGCCCCCGCAAGCTCGCTACTAGTAATGGATGGCGGTTTTTTGGTGGAGCTCAAACCTTAGGATGATGATACCTGAGTTTGTATGCCATCCATAAGGCCAAATTATGTACTAGCTTTCTAGTCTATTCTCGATACTTCGAGCAATGCTTGATAATGTGATATTGTAAGACGTCCGTCTGTCAAACAGGTCCACGTAACTGTAGGATGCCTTCAACTCATGTCTATATAACATGCTCCTTCATACTTCTCCTTCTCGATTCTTTACTTTTTTATAATCATTTCTCTTTACCTCTGGTCATCTATTCTATACCTACATAAAGACAAAGAAAGACAACTTCTTAATACCTGCGTCTGTTATATATATCTATACCTAACAAGTTTTTACAATCCAATATGGCAAACGCCTACTACCTCAACCAGCAACCCCACACACTGTGGAACATCCTGACAGATATCGGCATGGTTTCCCAACAGACGCCCCATACTTATGCTGAACATGTAAATCAGCATCCTCACCGCCATGAACGGGGCCAGACCACCGGCCAACCTACCCCACAAAACTCGGGAGCTCATAACGCCCCTGACAACGACAATAGCCGTTCCTCACCCCGTGCCCGTGACGAAAACAGCCCTAGAGAACGTGAGCCGGAGGAGAATACCCGTGATATTCCATTCCGTGGCCGCGGATGCCGCCGGGGCCGTGGTGGACATGGGGGTCATCCTGGACATGGTCCCTGGAGCCCCCATCGTCGACAACGCCATTGCAGACCAGGTGTTGGGGAATCATCAGGACCACCCCCAGAATTCCTACAACAGTTCATCAACAATGTCTCAAACCAATTTGGCGTTGATGTTGGTGAGGTGTTCAACATCATCAACAGCACCGACGGACGATCTGAGGAAAAAGAAGTGGACTTTGTCCCCCGCGCCGATGTTTTTGATACAGCAACTCGATACATCATTCATGTTTCCCTCCCCGGTGCGCAAAAGAAGGACATTTCAGTCGATTACGACACCGAAAACTCCACCCTCCGCCTCGCGGGTGTAGTGTATCGTCCCAATCTGGACGAGGAGCTCAGCAATGCCCTTGTAGTCGACGGGAGATCTCGCGAAGTCGGCGTCTTTGAGCGGGAGATCCGCCTCGGATCCCGCGACAAGCCCGCACATGTCGACGCTGACAATATCAGTGCGAAACTGATCGATGGTGTCCTCGCCTTATCTCTACCAAAGGTGGTTGTCGACAGGGACACGTTCAGACGGAGAATCTCGGTGGATCAGGTCAGGAACGAGAATGGCGAGGGGCCAGAGAAGAAGGCGGGAAGTGCAAATGTTAACGAGAAGAGGGAAGCTGAAGCTGAATTCCAGGCTATGCAGATTGATTCCGAGACTGACGCATCGGAGGAAGACGCTGCAAAGGATGTTAAACGGACTCCACCGAGTCCCAGTGCTCGTTCAGAAGAGGAGGAGGAAAGAGACTATGTCGCTGTGGATGTGGACTAAGGAATAATAATGTGTCTGATATGTCTTTTTATCATTTCCATTTCAATTTTCCTTGTTGTTTTCGTGCTTGTTTTTATTTTCCCTCCTAAACCCTAACTTTCTGTCCCTTGCTTATGGCATGTGAAATCGTGGATCGGAATGGGCATGGTATGGATGCAATTATTAATGATATGTAGTTTTTGGTAGTTAGTAGTAGGATCATTGGGAATAGCTATTTGAATTAAATTGATGAACTACTTCTCTTGCACATGCTTGCTTAACATTACCTTTGCCCCGAGGCTCTTCCCGGCGACTATGAAATATCATTTTCCTTCGCTTTACCAGCCACCCAAAACATCAACACCACCGATAACCCAAATCAAAGCCTTGACTCGTATATAATGTAAATTATTACAATGTTATATTTATTTGAGCATCAAAATCTTCAATATTTACGGAAAGTTCCTCAAGCCAACTGGCTTCATGGAACCTTTTTCAGTCTCCTTATGTAGCTGAAACTGATACAATCCAAATAAACCTTGTTTCTCGTTTTGTTTCCCATATCGGAGGAAAACAAATAATGTTAACATATAGTCTTTAGAAGTCTGCTCCACTGTGTCTGCCTGAAACAGAGGAATGGGGGAAGAAGAATATCATCGGGCCTTGAATAAATATCTTCATATAGATTATCTGATAGCTAACCTAAAAGTAATTGTGGAGTACGCGCATTTTCGGCATGTATTTCGCGCGTATTTTCGGAGATATGAGATCAAGAGATGGGGTGGGAACGCAAGGGGTGGGAACGCAAGGGGTGGAAGAGGGGTTTCTACGGGAGACGGTCGTGATGGTTTTACTCATTTGGAATGTTGTTCTTAGAGGCCATGAATAGATATATATATATTATTGCAGTTAAGCAAAACAGCATTCGATATGGACCTTGGTATATCTATAAGTTTGAAAGCTGACCGACCATATAATCGTTACATATGTGCGATGAAAACTGACAGCAGCTCGCTTTTTATGAGGGTATATTTCCAATAACCCGCCTCTCTCAACATGTTCCGACGACACTGGACCATGACTACATTTAAATACACTTCCCAGGTATTTTCCCGCGTTTGTGTGGGTTATAAAAGCGAGCAAACCGCGCACATTAATCAACCAACTTCCCCCCCGCCCTTTAACGATCGCGAGATGCCCATTGGAGCGCGTTCCACGAGGAATCCCGAAGCCAGAGACATTAATTAAGAAAGATGCCTGTTCGTGTCATTCCAATGCCCGCAGATGGCCGGAGTGTCATATCTCGCGCCCAGGCGCATAATATGGCTGCTATTGAAAAAATTCCCCATGGTTTTGGACGACCGATTCGCGGTCCTGAATGTTAAATATCATTAGATTATTATTATTAGAGCCGGGAGATTGGGCGCGTAAAAGGCTCCCCAGGAGAAGGCTCCTGAGTCCTGACATCGCTGGTAAGGTGTGCACGCCAAGAGCTCAGACGGCCAGCGATAAGTGCTTATTTTGGATGAAGGGGATGAGGCCCAGGTATCAGGGAGATGTCATTGCCTCATAGGGTTGATTTTGGCTGAGGAGTTGAAGCAAATTCTCTCTTTTGAATACCTTGGAACCAGCAGCTGTGCCACGAGTGCCATTGTTGCGAGTGTTGGGACCTTGGCATTAGTTATGGATTGTATGTAGCGTTCAGTACTCCGTATATTTATGTTTAATTAACAGCGCGAAATGACGAGTTAGTTAAAAGTTAGCTACCTCGGTGGTTATGCCCTCATCACCTAAAAATGTTGTGAGGTGAATTCATGATCAAGGTACTTGAATGGTTCCATCCTGTTGGCGCTGCACAGTTGAGGTAGGTTGGTTTTCCTCGCCATGGACGGCGCTATGGACTAGTTAACAGGCTATTGGCTCGGGACCATTTTTGCTCTGTTTCGGGCAAGCTTTCCAAGGCCCTTCACTTGTGTTTCAAGGTGGTGAATGGGCCGGTGTGCTGATGGCCCTTAACTCAAATTTAAAGCCCTTTTGTGACCACAATAAATTACCCATGCCCCAGCTGAGGCGCGTTCCGGTTGGTTAACTAACTTTTGAGTTAGTTTAAGCCAGCCCACCAGCCATCCACTGTGTTGTGCATCTTTTTGTAGATCTGCGTGTGTCATCATGATAGATCGATATCACCTGAGAAGATGAGAGGAGAGTCATCCTGTCCTCTCTACTCCATACCACTGGCAGCTTTACCTGGTTGAAACTGGAAAATGGTGTTGCATGGCTGCATGGTCTGGTCCTAAATACTTTTGCCCGTGCATTTTACTGAAGCAATCTAGCCAACCAGCATGCTGGTCAGTGGGTTTGTAACTTGTCAGGTTAAAAACTCGGCAGCCTTTTAGCTTGTTTATCCGACTGACAGACAACTTACAACTAGCCTCACAGTGGCGCGTGCTAACTTCATAGTCATTTGGGGCTGTCGATCCCTGTCCTTGTGTATTTTGATTTCTCCAGGAATAATAATGTGAAGAAACAGGGATTTTGCTTTAATCCGTCACTGATCACTCCCTCCATTTCCGTCAATGCTACATGGCTTTTGCTCGGAAGTAATAAGTGATCCGGTGATGTGATGTTATAACCCCCTTATTATATAGTGGAGGGATGGAGGGAGATGATTTGGTCATGAGAAACATAACGCAATAGAGGAATGGGAATTAGAGATATTGGATGTCGCATTCTTGACTAATTATATTGGGGTGGGCTTGTCCGCCTTGAATTTGGAGCAAGCCAGTGATCCCAAGGAGCGTGGTGGGAGCATATCAGCAGGGCAATTTTCTGCAGACATTGCATATTCCAGGACTGGGAGAGGAGGTTCTGGAGTGCCCGAGGGCCCAGAGGTGTCTCCCTGAAAGGTTTCCTGGAAATTCCAAGTCAGACTGGCAGCGAAGAGCAGCATTTGTCGATTGCTATAAATTGAAGCAGCCCCAACAGTACTTACAGTAATAACTTGGCATCCTACCAACGAACCTGGCCCTATCGACCGCGCAGACACTTATAATTTCCGTACCTTGCCTTTTATAAACAATAATCAATGCGAACTGTTTCATCACAACAAACACGAAACGGGCCCTTTTCGCGGGGTTGTGTCAGGGTGTTGCATTAGGTGCTACAGCTACCAGTGTGAGTGGTTAAACGGTTGTTGGGCGCATTTTATGATTTTATGAATTCAGGGGTTAGTTGTTCTGTCACCGAATTACCACGGCGAATCAGCAGCAACCCCACCACGGTGCCTGATACGGCGGCGTCAAATACCGGGGCATTACCGGCAATAATACACATAGATCCAATTTCTTCATCTGCCCTGGGTTAACTACATACTAGTTACATACAAATTCTCCTTTTTTTTCTCTCATTCTCTCATTCATTCATTCATTCATTCATTTATTCATTTCTCTGCCCCCTGCGACTTTCATTACTTCTGTCTGTTCTTTATGTTTTCCTCCTGCTTGGCACATTAAGCATTTGTTTGTTTCATTTACTTGATTCACAGTTGTTCTTTGATTACATTACAGGCACAGGCAACACAAACAATTGCATTGAGGGAACTTACCCCCTCTGTCGCGTCACCTTCCCGCATCTTTCTGACATCCTCATCTTGACACTTAACACTTCTTCTTCTTCTTCTCCTCCTCCTCCTCCTTGAATATAGTGTCTGTCTTTCTCTCATTTCAGATTGTTTCTCTTTCCTTCAACATTCTCTTCTTGCACTCTTTATTGCTGCCAGCTTTCAATCAGACTGCTGTTTAGCCCCCTAGTGTTTACCTAGATAATCTCTGGTGCTGTGCACTGGAACTTTTTCTCTCCTACCAACCCCCACATTTTTCAAGTTCTTTTTTGTTTCAATATCTCCATCTTCTAGAGCATCTAGTCCTCTCTATCATAGCATGATGATGCTATCATCACCAGTCCTCTGGGTCGTCGCCCATCTCTGGCTGTTGCTCGGGGGGTTGACTGGTCTTGTCAATGCTATTCCTATGCCCCAAGGGGACCCTCCTCCTGAAGCATCAGGCTTCTGGGTAGACTCCATTGCACGCCAAGGTGCCCCTGCTTTCAGACAGGCCAAAGGCGAATATCAGATCTACCGTAACGTTAAAGATTTTGGCGCAAAGGGTATTGTTTAACCCCATTGCTCCTGTTTCTCGCTCTGTGCCACGCGAAATTCCGCTGACAAACTATATATAACATAGGCGACGGTACCACAGATGATACTGAGGCGATCAATCAAGCGATCTCAACAGGAGATCGATGTGGACTGGGCTGTGACTCGTCTACCGTGACCCCCGCGATTGTCTATTTCCCCGCAGGCACATATGTCGTATCCAAGCCAATTATCCAGTATTACTATACTCAGCTCGTCGGCGATGCTTTGGCTATGCCAGTCATCAAAGCAGCCGCCTCGTTTAAGGGAATTGCTGTGATCGATGCCGATCCATACACCAATACCGGCGCTAACTGGTATACCAACCAGAACAACTTCTTCCGGTCCATTCGAAATTTTGTTATCGACTTGACGGGCATGGATCAAGGATCTGGTGCTGGCATCCATTGGCAAGTGGCGCAAGCTAGCAGCCTTCAGAACATCCGTTTCGAGATGGTACAGGGCGGCGGTGAAGCCAATAGACAACAGGGTATTTTTATGGACAATGGCTCTGGTGGCTTCATGACAGACCTCATCTTTAATGGCGGTAACTATGGTGCCTTTTTGGGCAACCAGCAGTTTACCACCCGCAACCTCACGTTTAATAACTGCAATACAGCAGTGTTCATGAACTGGAACTGGGCATGGACATTCAAATCGATCAGCGTCAACAACTGTGGCGTGGGTGTGAACATGTCTAGCGGGGGCTTTAACCAGACAGTAGGCTCTGTTCTGATCCTTGATAGCAAATTTACCGGAACACCAAAGGGCGTCGTCACCTCCTACAATCAGGATAGTGTTCCTGAAACGGGAGGGACCCTTATCCTCGATAATGTCGACTTCACAGGCTCTGAAGTTGCGGTTGCCCATGCCGATGGCTCAGTCGTTCTTAAAGGAGGCTCAGTTGTCGCCTCATGGGCTCAGGGTAATGCCTACACCTTTGCCGGAAGCGCACCCATCAAGAATTCTAAGAGAGAGCCCGAACCTCAACCACAAGGACTAGTTCCCGTTTATACAGTAGAACGTATTATCAAAAAGGATACCTGTAAAGCTCCAGCGCCTCCTGCACCTGAGCCAGCTCCAATTTCTCCAGAGCCTACTCCACCAATCCAACCACCAGCGTCCACTGATAATTCTCCAACCCCATCGCAAAGCAAGCCAGCTGTTACGGAGTCGAAGTCTCCAGTGGTAACCCCATCCTCCGTCTCGTCCTCTGTACCCCCGTCACCCACTCCCTCACCAACAAACCCTAACCCAGCAGCATGCCCAACCACGGCCCCCAAGAAGACTCGAATCAGCGCCGGACTTACCAGTCCCACCAAGCCAGCAGTTCTCCTTGACCCATCGGGCAAGGTATTTGAGCGGACGAAGCCACAGTATGAGAACGTCCCCACGAAGTCGTTTATCAGCGTCAAAGATGCTGGTGCCAAGGGTGATGGAGTAACGGATGACACAGCTGCAATCCAGGCAGTACTGGATGGCGCGAAGCCAGATCAAATTGTTTATTTCGACCATGGAGCTTATGTCATTACTTCCACAATCAAAGTGCCCAAGGAAATCAAGATCACAGGTGAAATCTGGCCACTGCTCATGGCATCTGGACCGGCCTTCTCCGACGAGTCGAAGCCCATTCCAATGCTCCAAGTTGGACAGCCAGGCGACAAAGGCAGCGTTGAAATCAGCGACCTGATGATCGAAACCAAAGGTCCTGCACCGGGTGCCATCTTGGTGGAGTGGAATGTTGCTGAAGCTACACAAGGTTCGGTGGGAATGTGGGACGTGCATTTTAGAATTGGTGGTTCAGCTGGCACCGAGCTACAGAGCGACCACTGTGCCAAGACTCCCAACAGCACCACCACACCAGACCCCAAGTGCGTCGGCGCTTTCATGCTCCTGCACATCACGAAGCAGGCTTCCGGATACTTTGAAAATACTTGGCTATGGGTTTCGGATCATGAGTTGGATTTGCCCGATCATGGCCAGATTAATATTTACAATGGCCGTGGCATATTGATCGAAAGTACAGGACCAGTATGGCTGTATGGTAGCGCGAGCGAACACTCCCAACTCTACCAGTACTCCATTGTCGGCGCAAAGAACGTATTCATGGCCCTGATCCAGGTGGAAACGCCATACTACCAAGCCAATCCAAACGCTCTTGTCCCCTTCAAACCCAACCCAGACTTCAACGACCCAGATTTCTCCAACTGCCAAACGGACTCGTGCAAGAAGGCCTGGGGCCTGCGCATCCTCGACTCTAGCGATGTGTATCTCTACGGCGGCGGGCTGTACAGCTTCTTTGAGAACTATGACCAGGACTGTCTGGCCACGGAGTCCTGCCAGGAGAATATGATTGAGGTGGATTGTTCATCTGTGCATTTGTACGGTGTTAGTACCAAGGCTAGCACGAATATGATTACGAGAGGGGCAGGGGGTCAGGCGCTGGTGAAGCAGATTGAGAACCGGAATACTTTCTGTTCGACCCTGGCCATTTTTCAGCAGATAGCTGCGTAGAAATAGTGTAGTCGATTCAATGTCATGCTAATGCAAAGAATGCGCATGGCTATATATAACTTGCGATTGGGGAATGGGCGAGTCGTTAGATGCTGGAGAAATTCCGAGTTACGTTCACATCGCTTGCGCGCGTATGTGTTTCTGTTGAAATTTTCTGACAAAAGAAACAAGAAGCTGTCATGAATCTTTTTTTTCTTCTTCTTTGTAATTCGGGGGGGGTGCCTTTGAATCTTTTATCATGTCAAAATTTTCAATGGCGGCCCTCTTTATGTTTGTTTTTATGTCATTTTTTTTTCCCTCTCTCCACAGAGCAGTTATATAAACCAAGTAGTTTATCAAGTTAAAAGAAACAAATCAAAAAACAATCAATAAATAGCATGTGCATTTACATAGCCAGGAAACGCTTGGATCTCCTATATTTCAGTCGACGGTTATCACATTACAAAATTAGCCTAAAAACCACTTGAAGCAGCATTTATACAGGAATGAGGAAGCAAAATGACTATTTGGCAGCTCAGGAGTGGGCAGGGATGCGGCCGGTCCTAGTAACTATACTCTGTAGCTGGGCGGCTAATGCTAGCACCACCAGTTTTTTCTCCTCTATAATATTTCAACAGAGCGTGTCGAACGCCACAAAAAGCGTTCTGTGTGGTTTTCTTTGGAATCGAATCGACGCGTCGCAAGCGCCACCGAGATGGCTCTGTTCGATCTCGGCCACTCCCATAATTCTCTGCTGCGCTGCACTCGCCTGATATCATTAGGGGCAGTTTTGTTGTGTTGTGGTGATTGCGGCCACGGGGACATCCATTTCTTCAAGGTCACTATAACCCCATTAATAACCAAACAATATGAAAGCAATTAATATACCCCAGCGAATGATTTAGTTAATGGTTAGGCAAATTCAGGATCACGGTTTTTGTGGTGGCATTGATTTTTCCTGAATATGTTTCGTGAAATCACACTTTTCATATCCAGCTGATCCACCATCTTGACATTTGACGACAGGCAATGACAGCAAATTTCTTCTTCTCCATGCTCTGCATTATTTTCTAACATAATTCACCTGTTTTGTATGCAAAACTAGGATACCGAAGAATCGCCATGGGCCCAAAACTGAGGTGGGTATTTAGATCAGCTCTTGCACGCGAATTTTCATCGCATTGTCGTCCTTTCGCAATTCGCACGACCACGCGTCGAGGATTGAACTGACTAACGTACGGTTGCCCAATAGGCTGTTAACCTGTTGTACGCTGCTGCGTGGCAGACAAGAAATCCATGCATGTACATGTACATGTACATGGCCATTTGCTCATGTTGAAACAGCTATATTTTGGCTGTGGGAGTATTCATTTCGGCGTCCATATATCGCCGAAGGCTTCCTGTTCGTTCGTCCACGAGTGCTATAAACATATTCAAGTTTAGCAGGAGATGCCGTATTGTTTATCTTCACAGAGAGTCAATTTCTTGTTTATTTTTTTTAATATTCCATTCTGCTTTCCATACCTTCCTTATCTTACATCTCTGGAAGCTATGCAACCTGCTGAGGGCGAAGGAAGGAGACTCGAATATGTACTGCATTACATGACTCGGGAAATTTCGCCTGAAATGGCTCTTATCAAGGAAGAATTCCACTTCAAATTGCCTCAGTGATAGCCAGAATTTGCGGTGTCCAACGAAGATGAACCTGGGCCCTCTTTGTTATCAGATTCTCTTGACTTAACTTCCTCTATTTGAGCCTTGAGCAGATTTGAGCCTTGTGTCAGGTTTTTGTTTGGCTATTTCATCCACACATCCCCGCTCTCTTTTTCTCCTTAGATCAATATTATTTGAATCTAGGAGGTGTGGAGTTAAGCTCCAGTTATTGGTTCTCCTATCCCTATCGAGGTATAACAACGAACGCTTTTTCAGAGGAGAAACCGGATGGAGCACAAGTCTCCACTGGCGAATGCTCTTTACCCACAACCGCCACCACCAGGTTTAGCGAAGTTCAGGCGACAAGATCGCTCAAGTTCATCCCCACAACTACGTGCATGAGCTGGTATAACGCAGACTGCCCAATCTTCATGAATCATGCGAAAACGAACCAACCGCCAATAGATCCCGGGAGGACAAACATAGATATCCGTCGCTTTGAGAATTATCGCTGATAAATTCCGGTATTATATTCCGACATTATTCTGGCTCTTGCTGGCGAGTAACGCTTCATCGTAGATGCTCCATACATCTCGATACATTTTGAGGAGAGTATCTGATGTGTTATCCTTCGTAGGATCAAACATCCTTGCCGTCGCAAGAGCCAGTTCACCCAATCAAAGGCATTATTGCCTGCCGTGAGGCTCATAGCTGCAATTGCTCTTCGGCAAACTGTACAATATATTTACCCTGCCAAGCATTCATTTTGAAAGCCTGGCCGTTTTTAAGCCAGGTTAATTGGTCGCTGCAGTTGCCCAGTCTTCCACAAACCTAATTTTTTGGAAGAATTGTTTCGGCTGTCGGCGTTACCGGCGGTTTCGTCGCTCCCTTATGACACTGGTCAGCGCATAGGTCGAATTATCGAAGGACGCTTGTTAGTTATACCCAAAACGGCCACCAAACTAAAAACACCATATTCACGGACCACATCTGATGGCGTTGGTGCTTCTACACCAACCTGCCTTACAAAAAGGGGTGTGCGGGGGTTCCCTGGGTTTGTATTTTCTTTTTTTCCTTTTTGCCCCCACCTCCACGAGCCCACAGAGGTCGGAGGGAATATGTCAAAAGCTTCGACCTTATCGCCTCATCTCGGTTCCAAACGCCGAAACTCTTTTATTAACCTTTCAGTGGGGAGGAGGTTCTTGGAGCAGGCCCAGCGAGAGCAGTGTTTGTTCTGTTTGGAGTCCTTTCAACTGTCTTTGTTCAAGGAGCAAACAATTCCCGTTTGCATAGCCCGAAATCGGATGATCTGGGGTGCCGTAACTAGTGCCGTCTGTACTTGGCTTCTACTTCGGCAACAGTGTTCATTTCGCGTACCATGTATGTTTTATTTCACTGCATTTTACTAAGTACAGAATATTCATTCCTTATTTATTTGTTATTTCTAGTTTTCTGGCTAATTGTTGTCAAGATTCTCATCCGGTTTCAAGTTATCAAAGGTGTTTTTACTACCTAAATCACCCATCAAAAATTTACCCTTTTTGCTATGCCTTATCATATTCGGCCTGATCGGGTTTTCCCTCGTTACTACCATGGGTTATTAAATGCCGTTATTGGTCATCTCGGGTGTAAATAGCCACGGATGGCGATAAGGTCCGGCCTCCTGAGTAGTAAGCACTTAGAATACCCATAAAAGTGCCGCTGAGTGGACTGGTTACCAAACTCTCATGGGCTCCGGTGCAGGCTGGGCTCGCAAAATGTCATGATGGTATCCGTAGGCCGCCATCGACAAACGCGATCTCGCAACTGCAAGCTTGCAACCCGCCATCTTCCTGGAGCGGGCCAGAGCGTGTTCCAAAATCGACTAGCAGGGAGTATAGCGAAGTATACGCCCTTTTGTAAATATGTCATCTGTCTTAGCAAGGAAGGGCGTGACCTCCCTGCGGCAAAAATTTCCTGCTAGTATACTGCCCTCTGTACTCCAAGTTTTCAACACCACTGCCGTTACTCAGACGTTTTATATTGCTATTGCAATGTGTGCTTCATCTGCAGTTTGCCTGCTCGTGCTTGATTGGAAATCGGCCAAAGCAAGTATACTAACTTAAGGATTCAACATTCTACGCAGCCCAAAAAAAGTTTAAAATATGCAAAGTTCAACCCTCTAGCCCACTGCATTGGAAGGGTCAAATAAGTTTGCAAACTTTCAACACTAGGGCTTTCCGCCAACCGCTCCTCCACTTTTCTATGAAGGTGACTACTAGGTACTAGGTACTCCGTGCCTAATGCGTGCCTTTTTTTGTTCTAGCCAATCAGAACAATGTCTAGCCATTCCAGGGAAGTGATATGGATGCAAGCTCCTCTCAACCTTAACTTGGTGTCGTTTATGATACGGCAGAGCCCTGGAATGTCTCGTTTTGGCTTTTTTTGTTCCAGATTTTAAAGAATGATACAGAATTACTATTCTTCGGGATATATTATCGGCCATTTAATCGAGTTTGATATAAATTGTGGCAATTAGCAGTCTTCAATTTTTCTTTTGTGAGTTTGCCTTCATCATCATGACTACTGGGATAGAGGAAGCTATAGCACTAACTTAATTGTTTACTTCTTTTCCATGCAGTATATTTAATAGGGGCCATTTGTCCCAATCAGTTTGATCCTTCACATTCTTAGTACTGTCTTATAAATCGATTATGATAATGGTATTCATGGCAGGGCAAGGATGAAGGAATAATTAGCCCGGTCGGTTGTCATTGACTGTAATAATATTAATTACTATTTCCCGCCCGAGGGAAGCAGTCCATACCTACTCCTGAGCAGTGAGCACGCAAGACAAGAGATCTGCCAGGCTGTGTATCTCTTGGCTGTATACGGAGTACTGCAACTTCATCACACCTAAGCATTGGTCAAATTTAAGCGATGGATTGATAATGCTAAATTTCTTTCTTTCAGCGGAGTGGGGATGATGGATCCGAACTGGCTTTCCCCATAACAAACTCCATACATGATGTTCCTACATTCGAGTCCAGGACTCTGGGAGGTGACAAGGAAAAATGATAGCAGAAAACATCCACGTGGAAAATGTGGCGTTTGAACAGATAACTTATAACTAACTATTTGCCCGCTAGGCACCTACTGAAACTCTTTGGCGAACAAGAAGCCGTGGATATGTATATCAATCAATTCCGAGCAGGTTTATTATTGCGTTTGATAGCACCAATAGCTGACTTCCCCACTTTAGAGAAGAAACCCAAGATTAACAATTCTCGGTGCATGTCCGTTGCAGCTTAATAGTGGATCGCGGGGAAACAGGAGGAATAATAGCACCCAGATTTAGCAGTTTTCGAGAATTTGAGCTCCGGCGTTTCTGGCGGATGTGGATAGCCAGTCGTTAGCGTCTCCGGCCTCGGCCTGCGTCCGGGGCCTTTTGTGTTTCCCCGCGTCAATATTCTCTGGGGAATTGACACGGCTCGCAGGCCAACGCGGGGAATGTTGATCATGATTCAAGAATAATGTCTTGAACGATTCGATGCATTGCAACAGCCTCGGGTCTACCATCTTATCCACATTTTGACCGAGAAATGAATGGCGACCACAGTTTCCGAGATGGACCCAGGTTCTCGGCCGCTCTCGTTCTCGAAATGATGGAGACTGCAAGATGGGGCGACCCTCTATACAATCCTATATAAGTGGCCATACCCTCGCAAGGGCGGCTACAAAGTATGACCTAGAGTATCTCACTATCCTATCCATCTGCTTATTCCACTTCCTGTTCGACTCCCGGCCTTGACAAAACGAAAAAAAGACAGGGGGGCTGAACTGGAATCATGGTCACCACCACCATGTCGTCCTCTGACGAGAAGTTGCCTTCCGATCAGACCATGGATAAATCCAAAATAGAGGAAGAGTCCGCAGAGATGTTCACACCCAAGGAAGCCGCTGCCATCAGGCGTCGGATAGACTTCAGACTCATCCCAGCGCTGGGTTTGATGTACGGAATCTCTCTCATGGACCGAAAGAACGTCTCCAACGCCGCCATCGCGGGCATGCGAGTGGATCTCGACTTGCTAGAGGGTTACCGGTACAGCTTGATCACTCTCAGCTTTTTTATCACATACGTCATATTTCAACCTCCAATGACAGTTCTGTGCCGCAAAGTTGGACCGCGCCTCTTCTTGCCGGGTATCTGTCTGGCTTGGGGTATTGTGATTGTCTGTTTCGGGTTTTCCAATAACTGGACTACGATGATGGGCTTGAGACTCTTACTTGGACTTCTCGAAGCGGGATACTTTCCAGGGTAAGATCACTACCAGGTCTTGTTTGAGAACCTTAGCTAACTCCCGTTTAAGAACAATTTACCTCCTGTCAACGTGGTATTTGAAGTGTAAGTCACACTGTGATAGATCCCCTTGCTGAATCTTCTCTAACTTGTTCCAGTTGAGGTGGCACGGCGGTATTCGGTCTTCTATCTGATTGGCAGTATGGCAAGTGCACTATCTGGAATTCTCGCATACGGGATCATGCAGATGGAAGGGGTACAGGGGGTCCGGGGCTGGCGTTGGTTAGTATCCACGTATTCGGACGGTTATATGGTGAATTTCGACTAATTTTAAACTAGGATTTTTATTATTGAGGGTGTTGTAAGTACTCGTTACAGAAGAAACTCTGCAATGACACATTTTCTAATAATAAACAAAGATAACTATTGCTATCGCCCTTTTCGGGTACCTTTTTATTGTCCGCTTCCCAGATGAGGAACAGAAGAGACCGTCATTCCGCTTCCTGAAGCCAGAGGAATGCCAGTTCATTGTTGAGCGTCTGGACAAAGACCGTGGAGATGTTCAGCCTGAACCATTCAATCTGATTAAATTCTTGAAGCCCGCCGGCGAGATCGAAATTTGGGGATTTGCCTTCATATTCTTGTAGGTATCTGTTCTAAGCAACTGCCTTATAGGCCCCTAATCGAGCCCCACGAACTCCGTCCCCTCCAAAACAACTTCTCTTTTTTGCGCCCATTTTCGAAGAGTTCAGCCCATTTTCTAACATGATCAATCCAGCTGTATTACGACTGTCACCTATTCATTCTCCTGTGAGTCCCCCTCCTCGATTCAATAAGACATTGCTCAAAAACCCCCATCAACTAACTGATGACAACAACAGTTTTCCTCCCAATCATCCTCAAGGATAACCTAGGATTTTCCATGGCTGCTTCACAATGCCTGATTGCTCCACCATACGCATTTTCCGCAATCTTGATGTTTACGACAGCGTGGTTTGCGGACCGCCTTCAACTCCGAGCGCCCTTCATTATATTGAACAGTTTGATATCTCTGATCGGACTGCCCATCGTGGGATTCCACCCAAACCCTGCCGTGAGATACTTTGGTGTTTTCATAGGCGTTGCAGGGGTAAATGCCTGTGTTCCCCTAGTGATGGCATACCAGGTACGAAGATTATCCATATCCCTTCGAGCTTTTAATTTGATACAATTTCAGCCGGCTAACTTTGAACTTTTCTCTCTCTACAAAGGCCAATAATATCAAAGGACAATGGAAGCGCGCGTTCTGCTCAGCCACTTTGACCGGCTTTGGAGGAATTGGAGGGTATGCATCAGCCCTCGTCCTAACACTTGACACTTCTGATATGAAGTTTATCGCTAACCCTCAACCGTTGCATATAGAATCGCAGGAAGTCTTGTTTTCCGCACTCAGGATAGGCCATCATATACACCTGGTATTATTGCTACCATGGTGTAAGTATCTCGAATCTTTACCACTCCCCAACAACTTTCGCGGATACCCCATTTATTAACTACTTCTTTTCATCATCTAGTGCCTGCATCTTAATCATCATCACAACTTGCCTCATGACTGTGTATTTCAGATGGCAAAACAAAAAAGCTGATAGAGGCGAAAAGATCATCTGCGACGACCCAGAGTTCAGATACACCTTGTAAACGTGGGGAGCTGAACAAGATCCGGCCCCACGTTGAGGTGTAGGAAATAGGGAATAATATGAGTGGGTTCTTTTGCGTTCTGTTTGACTTTTCTGCTCGCTTTTGTTGGTTTTTGTTCTCTTCAGGATTTGAAGAAGCCAACGAATGTGTTTGGCTCTCCTTGGGCTCCAAGGCTGCAACGGTGGTCACTTGATATTCAGGGGTCAGGCACTTTGAACTGGTTGGGAGCGATATTGGAGCCGGCTGAGCGGAATGGGCGTTAGACATATATGATATACCTACTCGCTAGATGGTGCCTATGTAGTTAGTTGATTCGCAGGATGAACTAGCTTTCAATATTATGGCTACAAATCATGAATTACTTCCGCTTCATTATTATTACCTTTCGTGAATCATACGAGAAGACGAGGCGGGGCAACCCAAGCAAACAACGAAAGAAAGAAAAGAAAGGTAGAAGGACAGGCGGACGCAGGGGGAAGAAGTTTATGCTTAGAGAAGCTCAGCCCAGTTGATATTTAGCAAACTTACAATGGCGAATTCTTATCGGGGAAGCGAAGGAGGTGAATGCGAAAGACACATAGTCATAAATATGGGCGTCTAATGGCCCTAAATACGTTAACTATACAGTTCGTCGGTTGCCCCTGCACGCAATTCCCTCCTAACCAACCTCGCAAGCCTCTCAACCCCTTCGTCAAACCTCCCATCCTCCTCCCACGCAAAACACAACCTGACAAACCCCTCAAAGTCCTCCGCCCCCTTCTCTCGGCCATCGTCATCCTCGCCGTCGTCATAATCTTCCCGAACAACTTTAAACAGATTTCCACCCGCAATCATCAAATTCTCCTCTGCTTGCGCCTTCTTCGCCAGGTCGCTGGCTCGTAGGCCTGGCGGGAGGCGGAGCCAGAGAAAGTAACCGCCTGCAATCCCACTTTTACTACCGGCACAAGTGCTGATGGTGTTGGCATTGGAGTCGACGTCAGCGGACGTTTTTGTATTTACAGGATCGTTTGGCAACGACACTCCAAGGGGAACTAGATGTTTCCGCACTGCTCCGGTGAGGGCGTGGTAACGGTTTGAATACGCAGGTTGAAGGACGGTTCTGATATGCGTCTGCAGTGCGTTTGTAGTTAGTAGTTCGCGAATGAAAGTCGATGTGAATTGGGACGGGCAGCCGCCCGAGCGTGAGGAGCCGCTGCAATCCCAGACATAGATGCATATGACATAGTTAGCTAAATAGATTGTTACATATTAACGGTGGATGCACATGTATGTACATACACCTGCGACAAACCATATACAAGTTTCTCGGTCCCCTCCGCCCAGCCAACGCGACACCCAGCGCCGATAAGCTTGCTAAAACTGCCATTGCTAACGGCATTTCCGAACTCGTCCAGTGGTCCGCCATCGAGAAATCGGTCGATGTCAACAACGCGAGGGACGACGGCTTTATCTGGATATTCTGTTTGAGGCGAAGATGGGGAAGCGGGCCATTGGAGATGGTCATATACATCGTCGGAGATGATTAGGGCTTCGTATTTCCTGGCAAGCCGGACCAGCTCCTCCCGACGACGGAGACTCATTACCTTTGTCGAAGGGTTGGAGAAGGTGGGGGTTGTGTACACGATATGCTTATAGAGTTTCCGCCAAGGGCGGGAAGGTTTGAAGGTCCGTCTCTATATTTCTCGCAGGGGAGATTATAAGATGAGTAACAGCGCCAGGAATACAAATAACTCAAAGGCAAAGAAAGAGGGCAGCCGATCTTACCAGCGCCAGGCACGGCATACCGGTTCAAAATTTTCTTCACCCCGATTTCCACTTCGATTTCGATTCCGCTCCCCCTCCCCCTCCCGCTCTCGTTCCGCCCTTGCTCGTTCCTCACAGCCTTCCAAGCCCTTCTCCAGATCGCCCACGTCCAACCCCTCCCCGTCCTCCCTTACCCCCCTCAGCCTCCCCGCAAACCCCGCATCATCAAAAATCCTACACGCCAAATAATACGTCGGCGCCACCATCCAAACATTCTTCGTGTACAGCGGGTCAGAGAATACCTGTAGCAGACAGGCGAGGTTCTGACTGGCCCCGCCAGTGATACAAATGCGTGAAGCTGTTACGGGTGATGGCGGGACGTAGAAGTCAGAGAGCCAGCGGGCGATCTCGGTGCGGAGGGAGGGGTCGCCCTCATCTGGTCCGTAGTTAAGGGCGGGGGTCGAGAGGAGCGGGTTTGAGAGGATGGCTGTTGTGGCAGCGGTGAGAGCGGACCGGGGGTGGAGGGAGGGGTTCGGCCATCCTCGAAATAAGTTTATTGGCATTGGCATTTCTTTTGCTTTTTACTTTGTTTCTTTCTTTCTTTTCTTTTTGGTGGGGGAAGCGAGCGGGGATGGGCGGTTTTGGAGATTGATTTGGGGTGTGTGGTGTGGTCGTGAGGTGAGTTCCTAAGACAAAATCCGTCAATCTAAAAGCAATTGAAGATGACAATCTACAGGGATGGTTTATTTTATGCTAGCCATGTGTAGAGAGAGGAGAAAACATCCTCATCTGATAGAGATAAGATACATGTAGACTGATAAGGAGGAGCGCATTGCACCGAGGTAAATTAGGGTAAGCTCGGTCACGATGGCGCTAGTCCTATTTAGATTGGTGTAATAATCCACGCTGGCTAACATCCCTCCATGGATCACTCTATCAGATCTTTCATCAACACACTCACAGGTTATGGGCTCTTCCATTCATATGGATTGCTTCCCTGTGACAGGTTCGATTCCTGGATATGTGAGATTTACTGCTCCCAAGCGTTGAGGAGATGCATTGGAGCCACGTCATGAGCACCTGCTCAGGGGAGGGGTTGTCCACCAGTAGAGGTGGCTTTGCGTGAACTGGTCCAATAGGGAGGGGGGTGTGTGTGTGTGTGTGTATGTGTGTGCATATGTGTGTGATAGAGACAAGACAGGGGGAGAGAGAGGTCTCTGCATTTGTTGGACAACTTCAACGAACCAATATGCTCTTGGTTGACAATCCTTTTTGTCTGATAACTGGTGAACAGTGTCACATCTCAAAAACAGTCTAATACTTCCTGCATTAGTTAATTGTTTATATAAATAGCTATCTTCGCTGGCGCTCGGCCCGTGTCTTGGCAGTGCGGCGCTTCAAAAGCCTTAAGGGGGAGGGTCTATAAGACTAAAACAATTGACAGAACTGTTTTAGATCAATGATACTACAACATAATCTCTGTTCTGCACCCTCATTATTGCAGTCTGTTCACTCGAAGCACAGCCAGGATTTATGAAACATTCCAGAATATATCCTTGCGGGCTCAGGGCGCCTTTCCGAACTGATACTCCTCGCCCCGTGGTTTGCGAACAAAAACCTTTCGTGTGAAAATACATGAAAACAAACATTATGACTTTTCCTCCGCTAGATGAATTTCAGATTGGTTGGATCTGCGCCCTTCCTATCGAGGCTGCTGCAGCCTGCGCAATGATTGATACGAATTTTGGAAATCTCGATGAACAGCCCGCAACAGATCCAAATATCTACACTTTGGGAAAAATCGGCAAACACAACGTTGTGATTGCCTGCCTACCTACAGGACGAATTGGGTTCATTTCCGCTACCACAGTCGCAAATAACATGGTTCGCACATTTTCCAAATCCCTGCGGATCGCCTTGATGATTGGTGTTGGAGGAGGCATTCCGTCTGCCGACCATGACATACGCCTTGGCGACATTGTGATTAGCACACCGGTGGATAGCTGTGGAGGGGTTGTTCAATATGATATGGGAAAGTTCATTGCGGGTGGTGAATTTCATCACACTGGTTCTTTGAACAGCCCTCCAAGATCATTGTTGAACGCGGTCCAGTTGATGAGGAGAGAGGAACTGATAAACGATCCCTGCTATCCGCAATATATGCAAAATGCAGTTAGGAGGAATGAACGGACTCAAAAAGCCTTCAGCCGGCCTAGCGCTCAAAGCGATCGGTTGTTCAAGATCGAACACGAACATCTTACGACTGCCACTGACTGTCATCAATGTCCGACAGAGTGGGAGGAGACTAGAGTTAAACACGAGCACAATGATCCACAGACACACTACGGTATCATTGCCTCTGGGAACTCTATTATAAAACATGGACGAACAAGAGAAGCTCTTCGTTTAAAAACAAAGGCTTTGTGTTTTGAGATGGAGGGGGCGGGTTTGATGTTGGACTTTCCTTGCATTGTTATCCGTGGCATCTGCGACTATTCGGATTCGCACAAGAACAAGACGTGGCAAGGACATGCTGCCTTAGCGGCCGCATCTTATGCTAAAGAATTGCTAGGATTTATACCCCGAGGCCTAGTCTCGCAGGAGAAGCTTGCAGTGGATATATGCAGTAAGTGTAGACTGTATTAAGATATATATAGCTTAATATTTTCAATGAAGGTGAATTGTGTTGACACGGCTCTTGCCCTAGGCTCTATAGAAAATTTAAATGAAGAAGTAAAAGGCACCAATCAGCGATTAGATAGAGCATTCGATCAACAAGGACAGTACTATCGTGAACGTACCGCTAAAACCTTGACCGAAAAGCAACGGCTGTGTCACCAGGCGTTCAAAAGATCAGATTATGAGCACCAGAAGGACATCAATCCAAATCGACAGCCAGGGACATGCGAATGGGCTTTACAGAGTCCGGATTACCTCCGTTGGCGGGATAGTTGCCACAATGATCTATTGTGGATATCGGCCGACCCTGGCTGCGGGAAATCCGTCCTAGCCAAATCACTTATCGACCATGACCTGACAGTGATCAGTTCGACTATGTCAATTTGTTACTTTTTTTCAAGGACAACGAGGAGCAGAATAAACTTACTATAGCGCTCTGTGCAGTACTTCATCAGCTGTTTAGCCAGCAGCCGGATCTCTTACGACATGCATTGCCAGCTTGGAAGCGGAGTGGAGATACGATCCAGCAAGAGGTTGGTGAGCTCTGGAGGATATTTATGGCCGCAACATCGGATCCTACATCGGCCAAAACAATTTGCGTGCTCGACGCGCTAGATGAGTGCCATACGGATGAGCAGGAGCGACTCATTCAACTACTCAATGTGTTCCACAAGGATAGTGGTTCACCAACCCAGAAAACCTGGCTAAAATTTCTAGTTACCAGCCGCCCTTATGATGACATCCAGATCGGTTTCAAAATCACCACAGACCCTTTCCCCCATATTCATCTAAAGGGCGAGTTGGAGAATGATCAGATCTCTAAAGAGATCGATCTTGTTATCAAGGTCAGAGTGGAAGAGCTGGCTAAAATGCTAACACTCTCAAGCTATATGCGCAAACGGATTGAGAATCGGCTTCTTCAGATCAAGCATCGCACGTACCTTTGGTTATATCTGGTGATTGACGACATTCGCACAACTTTACGGTCTAGTTTTAGGCCACTTGAAGAAAATATTCGACTAATACCACCCTCTGTGAACGCAGCGTATAGTAAGATCCTTTCTCGAGTCCGCTCTGACCAAGTTCGTACCGCGAGAAAAATTCTTCAGATTATTGTTGGGGCACGTCGTCCCTTGACAATAAAGGAAATGGCAATGGCGCTAGGAATAGCTTTGCGACCCTCTGGTTCGCAACCCACGGCAGAAGTTGGGATAGATCCAGAAATCCTGCGTCTTAAAATCCGGGACACATGTGGTCTATTTACCTTCATCAGCAACTCGAGAATATATCTTCTTCACCAGACAGCCAGAGAGTTTCTTATCGTACATGAAGCCCCAAGCAACCCACGTCCCTGGCACGTTTTCAGCTTATTAGGAACCGAGAATCTGTTGGGCGAAATCTGCACTAGGTACCTGTTGATGGACGATCTTGAGAACGACCGGTTGCGAGATTATAAAAGTTTTCTGGCGTATTCAGCAGAGCATTGGGCTGATCATGTACGAAACATGTCTTCGCGGTCATACGCAAGTGTAGAAGGTCCGGTCAATCGACTATACGAGACGTCTACCAGGCGGTTCGCATTTTGGTTTCGCATATTTTCTTCCGTGTCCAAGCGGCCTGAGAGGGAGTTAACGGGAGTCGACTTTCGCTGGGGCAAAAACGACATAGATGCAATTCAGCTAGCGGCATTTAACGGACATGTGGAAGTTGTCGAGCGACTTATCTCGGAGGATAATGAAAATGTACGCAACAACCTCGCGAGAGAAACACCGTACGCATGGGAGAGCCCGAGCCTAAGTAATTTTGATGAAGAGGAGCAAAATACAATACCTCCGGTGTATCAATCACAATTTCTACCAGCGAACGAACGATGTGATGATAGGACAAAAGCTTTGATTTTAGCCTCATGGAAAGGACATGATGAGATTTGTCTACTGCTGTTGAAACAAGGCACGAATCCAGACCCTGGGGCCCTGATCGCTGCTTCGTCCAGGGGGAATTACGATGTTGTGAAATTATTGCTAGACAGGGGGGCCAACGTCACGGCCACGGCCACGTTCACCAATGCTCTTGAGGTCGCCTCATTTGGTGGTTTTCTTGACGTTGTACAGCTTCTTCTACAGAGAGGGATAGATATTAATGCTAAGAGTGGCAGCAAATATGGTACTGCTCTCCAGGCTGCTTCCCAGGGAGGCCACCTGGAGCTCATTCAGTTCCTACTAAAGAACAAAGCTCATGTCAATACTCGGGGAAACTGCGGGGAATTTGGAAGTGCCTTAGTGGCTGCTTCTTTCTACGGCTTCCACAAAATTGTCAAGAATTTGTTGGAGGCGGGTGCAGATGTCAATTATATTCATCCGCCGTAGTGCCCTTTATGCTGCTTCCCACCGGGGCTCTCTCGAAAGCTTGAAATTACTCCTAGAGCAAGGAGTTAATTTAAGAGATCAATCTTCTGATCAATCTTCTTCTTTTCATGAAAATTCTATAGCGGTCGCTGCCATAAACGGCCATGCCGACGTTGTGCGATTCTTGGCACGTAACGGGAGTAATATCGACGGGGTCCCTGAGCACCCCCTTTTTATATTCGCTTCATTACGTGGCAAGTCTTTAGCTGTGAAAACTTTGCTAGAGGAAGGGGCAGACATCCATGTTAATGAAGACCGTTTTGGCAATGCTATTAGTGCTGCTGATTTTATGCGCCATGATGAGACCGTCCAGCTTCTGTTAGACTACGGAGCTACTATTGACACTACCATCTCCTCGCCAGGACATGTCGATGTCATGGAAATGTTGAATAATCTTGTCTCGGCGAGGTCAGGCCCTCCGATTGATTTTCTCCGAATGGCTGAATTTGGGTGGCCACTTCTATACCAACAGATCTTGACAGAAACTTTGACTTCCATGTGGCGTGGTTCAGCAAGGCTACAATAGTATGAAAATGATATCTGATTCTTTTTCTGTTTCTCTGCCGCTACTTGGCAGAGGATGTTAATAAATGGAGAATGAACTGTCATAATAGGCAGGAGTGAGACTGATAGACAGCTGAAAACATATATCCAGACTGTTGCTTTGCTGTTATTTGTCTTTTTCAGATATTCTTTTATTTCTATATTCTCTGTTATTGATTTCAATATGTAAGGCATGTTTTTAACTCAGTGATGAGCAAGCTCATCACACGATTTTCCCTGTTAGTTAGTATATATAGTCTTCCCACATATCTTCGTGATTAAGTGGTGTATGAAATAATAATAATAATAATATGTAAGGCATTCGGTTAGTTTAATACCCTGCGACGAAGTGATGAGAATGATCTTTGTGGACTCTGTATATAAACTGTATATAAAATCGGTGATATGGGAACTAATTGAATTTTTACTTAAATTACTGCTTTTCAGAACTTCTTCATCTTTCATATTTAATGACTATGAGCACTCACTTTCCAGCTTTTTACTTCAAGTCTTTATTGAAAAAACTGCTTATATTTTATACCAGAAACAGATATATAATTCTGCTCATAATTTCCACAATTGTATGTAATAGAAGTCAGCGCGCATTCTTCACCGTCAGAGATTTAGTATATTATTTTCAGAGCCCCCAACGCCATTCAACAGTGGCTTGTTAAATATATCTTTCACAATATTTCTGACTGGCGTGCTTGTTCGGTAGTTATCTAGGTATGTAATAGGATTTTTGACTCTTTCAGAATAAAACTTGCTGGGACAATATTGATCTCTCTGGGGCATGATGGAGCCTCTTACATCAGAGCAGACTCTATATATGTACACTGGTCCTCTGATGCAACAAGCAACAAGATCTCCCCAAACACTCCAGGCAGTTCGCTATTTTTGTTCATATTTCATATTTAATTGCTACTCCCGCCGTTTGCTTATCCCCTTTGTTTAGCGTAAGAGGAGCGAATCAGGGGGGTATCGACAACATAGCCGAGCGAAGAGCGAATAATTAAGGGAGGATCTGAATGTTCTCATTTGAGATTTGTACTGTGCCCGTCCAGTGGAACCCCAGCATACAGATGCGGTCAATTTCTTCCTCGATATTTTATATACCTGGAGTAAACCCGAAAAGAGTTTCTGTGTACGTAGGATTTCGGGCGTTTACCCCGCCCTTGGACGGAGCTGGTGAGAATAATAAGCCGTTGGTAAGGGAACTAACAAAAAAGAAAAGATATATATATAAAGAGAAAAGCAAAAGTGGATATGTGGGGGGGGTTTTAGAGGGTGGACTCATGGAGTGTTGTTACAAGCTTGAAAACTTGGTAAATGCAGGCAGGAGTTAAAATATATATATTTCCGAAAAAAAAAGGAGAAAAAAGAAGAGAGAATAAACTGGTCTCTGTTTCTTCGGCCTGACGTTGAGGCAAGAGAAAATTAATACATGTAAAAAAATATATTCATCATGCTCTTCTACTTGATAAAAATCTTCAACTGCTAGAGAAGCTCTACTGCTATAATAGCACTCCCTATATATATAATAGAGGTTTGATGAAGATCTCACGAACAGACACAGCTCTACGGAGTACTATTCTTAATGTCTTCTACTGCTTTGATAAGTGAGTATATGTATATCATTACAAATAGAAAATTGATAGATACTTATCAATGAATATTTATTATAGCTCTGTCTCATCAAATCCCTACTATATAGAGAACTCTGCCTGTTCATGAAATCTTCCTGAAATCTCTATTATAAAAAATTACCTTATAATTGTAATAGTAGGGGAAATTGATAGAGGTGGGTTTCAGCGGGGGTGGCCGCCTGGTGGAGAGATGGATGAATGCGCGGACAAAACCAGCCACAATCAGGGCATCTTACTTGGGCTAGCTTACTCCGTAGTTGGTTGTTAGCCTGCCAAGTTGCCGTCAGTGACGCGATGGCGCACCGGTAGCGGGCTTAACGCCGTATGATAATAGTATGACATGGGCAAACAATTCCCTTCTCCCCTGTAGCCATCTTCCCTTCTGTCCTAGGCTCTCTGCAGCAACACGGTAGCAGCACTGTAACAGCATTCCGCAACCTGACTAGTTATTTAAGCGGCCCCCAAGCAAATGCATCCTTAAGAATTCAAAATTAATGGCTATTTCAGGCACCGGGGCACTGGCTAGCGGTCAGCCCGTCAGGCCACCGCACCCAGTGGATTCCTGCCAATCACACTGGTATTTACACGTCCATGGTGGGTGGGTGGTGATGAAGTGGCAATCAACCCCCCCTCAAGGCCTCAGGCTATGCAATGACGAGGGATCTTGATTATTGTTCCGTTTTAACCATTTGTTGGCTGACTGACGAGATCCTGCATAAAATCTCTATTGATTTTCCTGCATAAATAAAATGCGGGATTTCGGGATCGACGACAACATCCATGGATGGTTCTTTTTTCAACTTGATGCGCAGAGAGTTGCAGCAGGGTGATCACTGACCAGCAATAGAAGCCTGAAGAAGGGGAGGGGCCTTATGTGGTCAGGCCGATCATTTATTTTTATATATTTCTGGCCCCATTTTTTCTCTAATTTCTGATTTAAGCCGTCTGGAGCTTGGGCTCTGTACTCCAGCAGAATCAACAAACAAACACAAGAGAAACTAGAGTAATATGTTCCTTAGTGAGTCAAGTTCTGTAGCAAGAAGAAGAAGAAGAAGAAGAAGAAGAAGAAAAAGAAGAAGTGTTGTATCTAACTTTGAGAGCAGCCCACTCTGTTCAATCATATGCCCCGAATACGAGATATAAAACCGATCCAGGCGGTGTGAGGCGAGGCCAGCGAGTGGAGTCTTTATAGAACTAAATCAAGTCCAGTCCAAGGTTCCCGATTTGCTGGTAACTTTGTAACTTTGTGTAGGTTGACCGTTAGTTAATACTTTTTGGGGGCGCTGTTTGTTGATATTTTGTTTATTTATTTACTTATCCTTTTGCATTCTTCCAACTTCCAGACACATACCCAGAGATAGACAGCGAGATATTTCTATCCTCTCTTTATTAACTCTTTATATTTTATTGTATTCTTTTTGAAACTTCTTTTTTGTTTTCTTTGATTGAATGTTTCAGCCGGGTTTCTGGCCACCACCTTTGCCTCCTCGCATCCTCGCCTTCTCTTGCACAGTCACACCTTACGCTTGGTAGTTCATAGTTCATAGCCAAATAAAACGATGCTATCTCTACCCTCGAAATCAGCCAGGCGGCTTTCTTCTCTCTTCTCGCTGGGTCCCTCCAAAGACAACTCCGACGACGTGCAGTCTTCCAGCCAGTCCAGCCAGCCCATCCCTCAAAACCCCCCTCCTCCATACGAAGCCCCTCGCTACGAACTGGGCCAACAACAGCCCCAACAAACCCGCGTTTCTACTGGCCCTAATCTTCGTCATGCTGCCTCTGCGCAGCATCTCTCGACAGATTCTCTAGGCATTCCCCCGTCGAATAGAAACGTGTCCGCTCCGCTCCCTACCCAAGAATTCACCAACGACGACGATGGCAAACTGCTCCCCCCCGCGCCCCTGAGTACAGTAAACGCTGATCTCTCTGATTTCACTGGCGAGCGACGCCAGAGCTGGAGCGGTGGGCTTTCGAATATGGCTGCTGGGTTTTCACGTCCTGCCTCGAGATCGGGACTTTTGTCCGCTGTTAACATAGATTCTAATTCTAGGTCTGTGAAAACTCGGGGTTGGTTGCCTGGGAAAGGCCGCCTATCGTCCGTTGACTTGAATCAGCCCCAACGATCACTGCGGGCATGGATTGCCTGCCTGGGTGTTGAATATGATTTAAACCCGCTACTGAACGGGGAGAAGGTCAGCTATGACAAATTCTTTTTTTTTTTTTTGGTTCCCCAACTTTCTTGGTTAGCCTAACTTTTTTTTCTTATTCCCACATAGGTTGATGAACTATGGGATGACTACGGCGATACCTTTGTTCATCTATTCCCACAAAATGCAAACAGAGGACCCTCGTTCAAGGTCGATTCGTCTATCTTCGTCTCCTCCCCGACTCTCACCTTCCTGGCTCGAGGCGCCGACCCAACCCCCCAAGCCAATCGACGCACTATACCGGAGGAGATACCGCAGCTCAACTTCCCACGCACAGGTTCTCCGCCCGTACACAACCAGACAGGATCTCTGGAGGACGACCGGAGCAGTTCGTTCAGTAGGACATCTGGGGAATACTCAGTGGACGAACCCGTTCAACAACTACATCTTTACGTCCCCGTGCCTCTAGACAGCGACCTTTCCAACCAGAATTGCGCCCTACTAGACGCAGATGTCGACATGCTCGTAGTGTTCCGAAATCTATTTGCATTTTTAACTGGCCAGTCTTTGATTGCCACCCCTGGAACGCCCTCGATCTTTGATATTTTTATGGAACTTTCGGGCCTTCTTTCCAAATTTGAATTTACCAACCTGGACGGCTCAGGGTTCGGAGAGACCGCGACCTCTAGCTTTGCTACGTACTGTGACGAACTCAGTTTATATGACGTACTAAAGAGCCCGGAGAAAATACTTGAAGCAATAATCCTGGGCGAGCGGATGAAATTCTTTCCGTTATATCGACAAGGGTTCATTCATGGTGTTGGCAGACAGGAGGATATTGAACTTCTAAAAATCGCCAAGTATGACATCATTTCGGGCCCCTCGTGGGAACAGCTAGTAAAAAGTTCCAGGGAGCTCAAAAGCCAACTCAAAATTATTCATGATAAGCTGGACGACTTTCACTTCCCATCTCTCTTCGCCGGTATTGCTAACTCCAACACGCTAAACGGAGCCAAACAGGTACGGTTCAAGAATTGGAAGAACGCCTTTCTGGCATTCAGGAAGGATGTCAAATCCTACTATGAGAAGCGTTTTGGAGATTGGCCGCCAAAAGCAGGTTCCGATAAGCACCAATTTGGCAACGGTGGCTTGAATCGCCTAGTGCTGCAGGAGCTTTACGGAGATTTTGCAAATTCCTACGACATGCTTGTCGACAGGACGTCCTTGACTACACGGAAAGTCGATATGGGGATGGTGGACGAGGGTGATTCTACAGACCCTCAGGTTTTAGCTCTTCGACAGGTAATGAGCGAGTATGACCGAAGCACCCCACCCATCCAACCCCCAATCCCCTTCGACCTGCCTCTTATGCCAACCCTACCGTCCAGCCGAAGGAAAATGGATCCCAAAAAGGAACGGACCAGAAAACTCACAAGCGGCGAAGCCAACGAAATCCTGTTCGGCTCATACAACCACACCCACGACAAACCAACCGCTTTCTTCGAAAACTTCATGCGCTTCGAACGCGTGCACGCGAAAGACAAGACCAGCGATGAACTGGCAGACAACCGCTGCGGCCAGTGGCTATTCATGTACGCCGTCCTCCAATCACTACCCAAGGTCGTCATCGACGCGCGCGATGTCCGCTTCACAGACGGGGTAGAGTATTTCCTATGCATGCCCCCGCGGGGCGGAATGCCATGGTGCCGTGATGATTCAAAATCGGGACGAATGTGGTTTGGCGTCGCCGACGGCTCTGGCGTCGTGAACCTACCTAACGACTCAGTTACGAACGCACCCGACAGCGCCTACCGCCGCAGCCACTGCTGGGAAGCAGCGATGAAGTGGGCAAATCAGCAACAGATGCTCTCCCCAGTGATGCTTGATGATAGCGATGAGGCGGAGAAGCAACGCCAGGGCCAATACCAATACCCGACTTCGTCTGTGGGAGGTATCGCGCCGCCGCCGCCTCCGCTTTCATCAACAGGCTCTTCGTCAGATAGACAGCCAACGCCGCTCGTAACGCCTGGTAGTCACACGCCGCCACTTGTCACCATCCCGGTACCTCGGGAGCATTCACCAGGACGCCACCCAGGCCTAAGAGGGGGTAATCGCGCATCTATCTACATGGGCTTGGAAGCACTGCCGCTTCCCCCGAGCGTGATGCCATTTGATTCCTCTTCGCGACCCAAGAGCCATAATCCCACCATGAGCTTCGACGATATTCTTAAGAGCATGCCGCAGAACAATTCACAGAAGCCGAAGAAATGAATCCCCGCCCCCCCCTAACTAACCCGCTTTTCTGTTCATTTTCTTTAGTTTTTGGTTTTTCGACTTTGGTGATTGAATTATTTCCCTTTTCTCTTGATTATGCGCGCGCTGGTTGGGCATGCATGCAGTCTGTATTATTTATATCTACTAGAAGCGGATTGGCCGTGTCATTTTCCCTTCTCTTTTTCGTATTGCGGCTTTCCCTTGGGCGCTCTCTCTCTCTTTTGTTTCTTGCATTTTTCTTTACTTGTCCGGATATTTCTCTCTCATGCCCATATAGAGGCGGGTTGACCCCAATTACCAATAGACACATTTTGATTTGATGCACGAAACGAGAGAAACAAGAAAAACATCGCCTACTAGATTACCACTCCGTATAAACTCGGGGGGGGAGGGGGGGTTCTTCTTGATTATTTTTTCCCCATTCTCCACCCTGTTTACGCGATTTCTTTCTTATCCCTGTTTTTACTTCTGGTGTTTGTTTTGATGTTCCCATTTTCACTCACACATTGCATACAAGCCGGAGCCGAATTTTTGCTTTCCAAGGTTTTTTGGCTTTTTCGCTCTCGCATCTTCCTCTTTTTTTGGATTTCCAAGTCCACCGACCAATTACCCATCATTACCTTTCAACTTTAGGGAGTTCTTACAACTCAGTTGTTAAGTTTATGCCAACAATTATAATTACAATTCTTTCATGTTTTCATCTTCTACTTTTTCTTCTTCTCCTAGTCTATTAAATTTTTATCTTGTTCCAAGGTTCTTCACCGCCTGCGTGGTTTTAGCATGGGATGCCCCTGAAACTTTAAAACAAAAATTCCAAAGCGCAACCACGGGACGGGTTTCATATCAACAAACTTCTAATTATGGGAACTCCGGTACCGAATTGAAATAGTACTTGAATACTTCAACATACAGGGCTAATAATTTCCCAGTATCAAATCTACCCATCCCCCATCCTCACACTTCCGACTACACCGTGGCTGGTTCATAGGACACGGTGACCAAGGTACCTAGTTAATAGCCACAAATATCAGTTTAACAAACGCGAAAGATTCTTCAGTACTCTTCTTTTCTCCCAGTTGCCGAAGAATCGATCCGCAGTCACTTTCTATCGGGGTCAACTTGACTGCACATATAATCCCAACTTCAGTCACATATGTGTATATGTATGTACAGCACATCTACATACATATCATTCAAGCCATCAAATTGTCAACATCACCCAGGGGACGCCCCATGACTTCGGAGGTCCGCAGAGCTTCATTTTGTGCTCAGAGAAAGGTTTGCGAGGACTGGGAATACGCGAGGCAGGCAGCTAGTTTTTGGATCACTCTCATTGTCTACAACCATGCGGGGATGAGGGGTAAAGAGGGCTAGAGAAGGCTCGTGAGTGCTGGCTGTTGTGTTTGCATTGTACCGTACATGTACTTGGGTAACTATATCTAAATTAGGTATCTGCTTAGGCAAATAGTTATATCCCGTGGTCAACAAGCTAAGAAATGATAGTACATTATATGGAGGGGTCGGGATTGCTCAGTGTCGCGTTTTGATGCAGACTGCGAAGGTTTTTGCCCTTGAATAATGAATGGGGAACGTATGGCTTTCCCTAGGTATGCCGTTGACAAGTATGGGGGTGAAAATGCAATATGCTTTAGATTATTTAGCCTATGAGGAAGAAACTTCCATTGTTCACTCATTCGTCCAATGGCTTTTCATTCTTTGTTTTATCCGTCTCTGGTCAAAGCGTATAGTTCCTACATGATGTACACATGTACACGTATGTTCATACCGCACGAACCTTTTCCGAGCTTTATCTGATGTGAACCTCCCCCGAACCGGGCCAATTACCAAATCCCGAGGCGCAGGCGTAGCGACCCGACTCCCCAAGGATATAATTAAGGTAGTGTGATATAAGTTTATCTGCCTATTAATCTCATAACTCTGCGAGATGACCCATGATGAATCACTCTGGTTGTTGCTGTGCATTGACTCGCACATGGAGGTTTACATTGCATCTAGCGATTGATCGTGACAGCTGAGTCGAATTTGATAGGATAGGATAGGCTAAATATAGCTCAGTCCCGCGAGGCTGATGATCATAGCGTAACTTTAACAAGTTACGCTGGAACGGGAAGTTTGACAAGCGTGAGGCAGAGCCCCAACCCAACATTTAAACAAGGATCAGCTAGCATTCTGATTCGCTGGATTCGACGTTTAAGTTGGAAGGGAAGCTTTCTTTTCTCCCGGATTTAGCTAGTTGCCTGCACCCCGGCTTCATTTTGGCTAAGCGAACGAAACGGTGGTGGTTAGAGGTTCTTTTAGCTGGGGTATTGCAGCTCCGCCGTGCACGAGCTTTGTCAAAGCGGGAAACTCCTTGAGAAGTTTGACGGTTGGGCATACTGGGTACATTTATCCCTTCAGAAATAGCCGTCATGTCAAGGGTATTCTTTTGTTAGGGGAGCGATAGCAAGAACTAGTTTTCGGAGGCGCAAATGTCGGGGTTACTGCGTGTATCAATAAAGTAGCTAATGTGGTGTAATTGTAACTAGATATAGTGGGGGGCTCATGTATAGGTGACTTAGCTTATTCCGTGCAGAGACCTGGATTCTTTAGGAGCTGAAATTATTCCACAATATTGGGTACTTTTGCCGATTGAAAGAGGTGCTTGTAATCCGTACACTGTTACACATCGCCATGTTTAATTAATCAAGAATAGAATAGATAAATAGTTCGGATAAACTTCAAACGTCGCCCTAAGCCAGGCTTGGCATCCTCCCACCAAACTATTACCAAACCTTCTTCGACCTCCTTAAAGGGCCAAGCTGAAGCCTGAAACTTCACAGCTCGACGACGAGTTTGGGATTCCCTCCTCATGCAATCTAATAATGTCGAATGCTCTAAAACCACATCGGGGATGAAACTATCAAATTTGAGAATGGACCGAAAGGCATTCACCAAGCCAAGGACTGTCGTGATCATTGATGTGACAGCATCTGCGGGCTACATGACAGGACAATATCTCGAAACTCCTGCAGCCCGCCCAAAGAATGGGCACATGGAGACAGACCATGGGCTCCTCGGAGTGAACTTGAAGATATCTTTTCACCGTATTCCAGGGAGCCTTCCAGAAAATCGGGACAGGCTCGCTTTAACCCGTCCATATTCGGGAGGACATTGGCAGAGTATCTTCATCTTGGCTTGCGGCTGTGTACTCTATCGCACATTCATGCACATTGGAATACATTTCAGTGTTAACCCTGCAAGGCTGCAACAGTGTGAACTCAAAAAAAAAAGGCATTTTTGAGGTTATTTTTGTCGCCAACAATGTAACTCCAGTACCGACCCTGTGGTTCGGACACATCGACTGCTTGTCCTAGGCTGGTTTTGGCACCTCGTCCTGCCCATCTTCTCTATCCATGTCTATCTAGTAGCGGAGAAACCGTCGCATCAGCTGATAGCTTGCATTAGCAGTTTAGAATCTTACGCCAACTCGCGGCTATTCTTGCTGACTGACATAAATGAGGAACCCCCTATCCCTGGAATGCATCTCCTGAGCTAGCCCTAATATCAGCCCGTATCAATGGCTTGGCAATGTCTGGATCTGTGCTGCAAGCTTCGGATGGCGAGGTATTAATATTTAAGGGCCCGCTGGTATCATGTATTGCTATGGGAGTTTTACATGTACGCGGAGATTTGGCTTAGTCTGCCGGGTTGGAGTTTTTTTAATTGGTATCTTGTCATTATATTCTATCTGAGAAAGCATGGGGCTCTCTCCAATTTATCGTATTCTTTTCTGGCAGCTATTCGTCGTGGCCGGACTTATTCACCAGTCACTCGCTCGTGGATTTCCTAGTTCGGCATTCTCTCGTGCTCGAGTGCTGTCGGCTGCGACAGTGCGATCTAAGCTGGAGGCACGGGATGCGTCTTTGAATCTTTTGAAAAAGGAAACCAGTTTCGACTTTCTTGAAGGCCACAGCAGCAGCGCCCCTTCTTCTCCCGATGGCTCTGTTTTCACTGCCAGTGTGGTCGTTAGAAGCCAAAAGCCAATTTTGACCCTTGAAGACATCGAGCCTGACCTGCTTGATGTTTCGTGCTCCGCAACGGAAATAGAACTCCATTTTGCGTCAATTGATGCTCTGGATAAAGTTGCGAGGGAGATTGAACATCTTACTGATTTCGTCGCCGTGTCATCGCATTTCAGTTGCAATGAAGCGGACCAAAGGGCACCCCACATGTAAGAAAGATTCCCGAATCATCCCCCTCCTTTAATTTTGCAAGTGTTATTTGATGTTAAACTTCCACCTCACAGAATCACGAAAGTTACTGTCCGCAGGAACAGGAAAATTATCATTCTATCAAAAATATCGAGCGAGTGGAAAGATGCATTCAGCATGCTAGAAGTCTCATTCGCTCGCAAACCATCAACACAAGTTTTAGAACGACGAAATATTAACTTGAAGAAACGCCAGGTGGATCAGCCTACACCACCAACTGAACAACCGAAATCAACAAAAGTTTTCCCTTCCGTCCCCGCGTCTGCCACCAACGCACCTGCTATTGGCCAGGGAGACATTGAGGTGAAAATTATTGACCAAGTCATCATGCCTCCTAAATTCCCAGGGTCTTCTCTATTCATGTGAGTGGAAAGTATTTCTTTCTACCTCCATGATTGTCCAGGAGAAGTGTCCCAGAACTAACAACTATTTAGCCCTGAAGGAGTGACATTAACATGCAAAAACTGCACAGTCGGCGGCAATGTGGAACTTTCCCAGGGATCCTTCAGGCTCGAGGACCCAGACAACCCATTTGAATTACTAAATAACACCATTCAATATTTCCAGCATGGTGTCGTCCAAGTCGATGTAGAGAATCTCTTTGCGCATATCGAACTTGCAACGAATCTGGATTTAGCAGCGAATGCTTTGCAGTTCTCAGTGCCATTGCCGGACATCCCCATTACGCCCTTTATGGTGAGTTGATTATCTTACTTATGGCATTTTTGTTTCATTTTACAGGGGAATGTTTTCTAACTTGGCCGTAAAAAGGTACCCGGAATTGTCGCCTTTGGGCCAATTTTCAGCCCCCATATTGAGATGTCTCTGACACTAAAGCAACCTCTTGAGTTTGAATATGGATTCAATGTCTCCGTATGTGTTACATTATCCTTGATATACACTTTACCTTTTTAATGGCAGAAAGGAAGAAAACGCTCGTTGAAAACTAATCAAATAATTTTATTCTATGTAGGTGCCTAACGACGCAAGTTTCACCATCGACATTGGAGATGTAAACAACTCAACCATGAAAGGCTTGTATGTGTACCATATCTCTAGTTGAAGACTACTATGATCCCCTATTTTTCGGGATGCAAGGCATAATAAACAATACTAACTGAACCCTTTTAAACCAGCGAGCGCACAAAATTCTCAGCCCTTCCCTTCCAGGCGCAAACATCAACTGGCCTCGAATTCAATATCAGTTTCCGCCCCGAAGTTCTTCTAGGCGTCACTTCCCTTATCGGTGCCACAACAGGTGGCATCGGCGCCTTCTTCAACATCCCCTCCATCACCGTAAAAGTCGACCAGCTCAAAAACGTCGACGGCAAATGCGACCCACTCCCAACATCATCAGCCCGCCCAGGCGAAGACGATAAGAAAAGTCGCATCCCCACCCTCGAAGATCTCATTGGAAATTTCACCAACATCGTCCCTAGCATCGAACTTACCATGGGTGTCGTGGCGGAGCTGGATATCGGCATTGGTACCCTCCCAAAGAAGCTCGAAGCGGAACATGTCATTGTTTCCAAAGTGTTTGCACTCCCCACGGCATGTTTGGCGTTCAATCAGGAGAAGAAATCGTTTGCCTCGCCGACTCCACCGCCTCCGCCGCCTCCGCCGCCTTCTCCTCCGCCTCCGGGATCGGGTGGGCCCGGGGGCGGCCCTGGCACTGCACGACCAAGGGAGGGAGCTGCAGGAGCTAAGCGGGCACTTGGAGATGGTGAGGAGGTTCGCATAATGTTGTGGGGTTCCATGTTTGTTGGGACATTGGCAGTCTTGGGGGTGTTGTGAAGTGATTGAACTCAGGAGTTAAGTGGAGTTTCTTTTATTTACTTTATTATTTATTATTGGCTGTCATGACACCTGTGTTTGGATGTCGAAAGAAGTATACCCTTAGCGTCTCAATATAGTACGAGAACACTCTCATTTTTGGTTGTGATAATGGTTGGGAACAGATGGTTAAATTTTGAATAATATTTATATCTCGGCGGTTTGCTTTTCCAATGTTGGTGTAAATTCATTCCTCAGCGGTACGAGCGCATGCATATATAATGTCATAAATTATCTTGATAGTCAACTAGCGCAAAAAAGAGCAGAGAAGCTAGCTAAGCGATCTCTGTTGCCGCCCCTTCTCGCTATCTCCGGCTTTTCTCGTTCTTCAACTTGTCGCTTTCCTTCGCCTTTCTTCCACAAAGGTTTTTTTCATCCATTTATATAATTCCTTTCCCTTCCGCCTCTCTTCGGAATCAAAACTTGAAGTTTGGGAGTCATTAATATCAAGGAATTCTTGTCACACCACACTAGTTCTCGAGGTGACTGGGTTAGTGACTCACAGTGATTCATTCATTCATCCCGGAGCTGTCCCTGATAGCTTACAGGCTACAGATACCCCACATTTGGCGCTGCGGACCACCGATCCACAAGAACGGAGTACCCACTGGGTGACTGTTTACAGAGTACGGACTATATTATTCTGTGATCCAATTAGGGTTGGAATTGATTGGGAGTCGTCCTCCAGCAACTCTGTCACCCACCATCCTCTCATTTGTGCGCGCCAGGTAAACAAAAGACGCCTCGGCTGGAAATGGAGCAGGATGCCTTGAGAACTGTCTCTAATGCCTTTCTATGAGGCTCAGTCATGTCATAGCTATTACCTTTCCAATATTGAGCTTTGTTAGCTGCAGAAGCTTTTCAGACATTTTGAATGCGACACGAATGTCTGCACTTTTTAATATAAATAAACCTTGGAACCTGCTACTGTCCGTCCTCTTTGGGCCTATTTCTCTTCATTCAAACCTCGCTTTTTTCGTGGTATTGAAATTCCTTTATTTATTCTTTTCATTTTCATTTCATTTTATTTTTCTTAAAGATTATAGCTTTTTTATTTTCTAGTATATTTCTGTTCCATTTCTTTTAAAGGGCATATAGCTGTCTAAAAGTCATGGCGGATTTAAAGGAACCCTCTCAAGCTACTAGCTTAACTCTTAATGCACATCAAACAGCCCTGTGTTTTATTCCTCCCGTCCCACTCGCTGAAGACGCCAATCGACTCCGCGCGTTGTATGACCAGGCCTTTGAAAAATGGCCAGCTCATGTCAATCTGATTTACCCTTTTGTCGCCTTCGACCGCTTACCAGCCGCCGTTGATCTGATCCGGTCAAATCTTTCCAGTTGGCTCTCTGAAGTTGTTGACACTCGCTTCCAGCTTCGTCTCAATAAACCCGGACATTTCTCACAGCGGCATGGTAATATCGTCTACCTCGCACCGGATGATGATGAAGGTTTTCTGAATTTGAACGATTTTCGGAATGCAATTCTAGAGGGTTTCAAGCAACCCGCCAACGAGCAGAATAAAGGATATCAACCCCATCTGACGATTGGCCAGAGTAAGGCTAATGATGATAATGCCCGTGATTACCTATTATCGAAAGCAGAGCTACTTGCGCCCGTTGAATGGGAGGTGGGACAGCTGGCTATCATGATCCGCGAAAAGACAGGCAATTCGAACAAGATGAAACTGTGGGGGACAATTGATTTAGATGAGGCCGCCAAGTTTAACCAAATTGCTGCTACGCCCCAAGATACGGAGCAGTGTGAGGAAGGCAAAAAAACCTCGCCTACCTCTCCAACGAATTTAGAATTATCTTTACAAGATTTGGGTCTAAGCTCAGAACATGGTGGTTCTGGCGCTGAATCTAGGGTTACCTATAAGTTTTCGGAGGATGTTGGAATCTGGGCTCCTGCGGAAGCATCTAGTGCACCAGACGACGAGGAGCAAATTCCTAGTACATTTAAGGTGTCAAGCTACAATGTCCTAGTTGATTCTGTGCATCCACCGGCAACGGATAGGTATCCAACCCTTCTTCAGACCCTTATCTCCAAAACCTCCACGGCCGACGTCTTAGTGCTTCAGGAAGTTTCAGATGACTTTTTGGCCTACATTCTTGGGCATGAAGTGATTCAAACCATATACCCTTTCGCTACTCATGGTCCACCGGGCCAGAATGGAATTGGCCCATTACCGAGTTTACGAAATGTTGTCGCGCTAAGCCGCTCCAACTTCACGTGGAGTTGGCTTCCTTTTAGTACAAACCATAAGGGTGCCGTTATTCTCAGCCTGACCAGTATTGGGAAAATGGAAGAAGCCGGTTTCGTTCCCTCAATAATTGCTGGGGTTCATCTTTCCAGCGGCCTATTTGACTACGCTGTTGCGGCGAGGAAGCAACAGCTCCAGAAATTATCCGACTTCCTTTCCACGAACTATGCCAGAAATCCCAAAGTTATCGCAGGTGACTTTAATATGACAACGTCTACTATCACTCATGAAGAAGCAGCTGAGAAAAAGTCAATATCACCGCGATCTATAGCGACTCTTCCCGTTCTAGAATCCATGTTACAATCTGTTGGCTATTCGGATTCATGGTTCGTAGCCCACACCGGGATGGGAGACATGGTATCGCCATCTCGACTTGAACGAGACTTCACACTGCTATATGATGGAGAGCAGGGTGCGACATTCGACCCTCTTGAGAATCCACTCGCCGCCACCTCATCTGACAGCACGGCAAACCCAAGACCTCATCGATATGACAGAATCCTTTTCGGCAAGGGCGATTTGAAGGTTACTGCGTTCAATATGTTTGGCTTTCCCATAAAAAGAATCGATGAAACGACCGGGAATATCGAGCTGCAATTTCCAAGTGACCACTGGGGAATCAGAGCGTCCTTGGAGTTCGATTTAAATGGTGAAGCGGACGGTGACAGCATCGCGCAATCTGCAGCACCCCTTAATGTTAAGATGGCCCACCCCGGCTTTGATGACCCTGCCAGCCTGAAAGTATGTCTGGCAGACAAGTCAATTGTTCCACTACCTGAAGATGCAGAGAAACGGAAAGCTGCATTTTCACTTCTGAAGCATCTCATTCAGCATGGTTCACTGCCAGAGCCTGGAATATGCCAGAACACTGCCCGGTCGAAATTCTCCATTGTAGTTACTTCAGTTGGTTCTTACGGCCTAGGCGTCTGGACTGACTCGTCAGATGTGGATTGTCTCTGTGTTGGTTCGATTAGCTCAAAAGTCTTTTTTGAGCTTGCTATACAGAGGCTGAGAAAGGGAGCAGATTCAGGAGTGAAAATCCTGAGAAAGGTCAAGGCGGCTACTGGAACAATGTTGGAACTTGAGATCAGCGGGGTCAAATTTGATTTGCAATATTGTCCAGCGGCAGCTGTTGCGGAAAGGTATGTTTGATTCATTCTAACACGGTAAGCTCAGCTTTATGTGTTCATTAACTGATCTGGGCGGGTTGACAGATGGCTAGAAGTACCTCAGTTGCCTCGATCGAACCCCTTATTTGATCTAGCACTGCTTCCTTTGATGAAACTCCAGCCTTACCGGGATCAAGCGTACCTCCAACGAACGATCCAGAATCCAGCTACATTCCGTTTACTACATCGGATCATCAAGGCATGGGCAAAGCACCGCGGGATTTACTCTTCGAAGTTTGGCTACCTTGGCGGAATACATATTACCATGATGTTGTCCCGGCTGTTGAAGCTTCTCCCCCCCAACCCGGGCAGCGCTGCAGATATTCTCTGCACATTTTTTAATCATTATGGAAACTTCAACTGGAAGGAAGATGTCGCGTACGACCCGATCTTCCATAAGAAGCCACCTCGGTATCATAGAACCCCGCGAGAGGGTATGGTTATACTGACGCTCCATACTCCTGTTATGAACGTTGCGCGTTCTGCTTCAATTCCTGCAATGAAGACGATTGTTGATGAAATGAAACGAGCGGAGAATCTCATCTCAGAAGGGAATGGAGGTTGGGCAGAACTTGTTGAGATTGAGCCTAAAACTGGAAAGTCAGCCTTATTTAGTTTTGCTGATGAGTTCTTGAAATCATACAACAGTTATATCAAGATTAATGTGCAGTATTGGGACCTATCCCTGGCGAAGGGAAGTTCGCTGGTTGGCTGGTTGGAATCGAGGTGCTTGGTACTTCTTGCTGGTGAGTGCTTCTTCATCAAATGTACCGCCTGGTCTCATACATTTAACTGACCAATCCTTTACACCCCCACAGATCTGCATCGAAAATTTCCGGACATTCAGACCAGAATCTGGCCCGCCAGATTTACACGGAACGAGGATAATGATAATTTTACCCCAGCGCAAGAGGAGCGCGAATATCAAGGCTGCTACCTAATTGGTCTAACAAAAGCAGACGACATCACTGATCCAACACGCACTCTTAGCAAACCCGATCGTAAACTCGCACAGGATGCACTCCAAGCTTCAATAGATCAATTCAAAAGCCATATCCACAGCGATACAAAATATTTCGATTCAGCATCAGCCTGGGTAGACGTTTCGCATGTCAAACAGGACAATCTAGGGCCCCTGAAACTCGACGACAGAGACTGGGGCGATTACATCATTCAAGACAACAATTTCGATGACTTCGACTCGGAAGATGACGACTCAGACATATACGTAGAAGATGATGACGTCGAAGCAGCCACAGAGTCTGACCCCATTTCATCCACTAACAAGAAAACTGCCCACAAATCTACCAACAAGCCCGTGTCGACACCGAAACTTCGCCCAGCCTCCGACATCCTCAGCCGGCTCCGTTGGGACCCATCACTTCATAGCACGGAGTATATTGTCGGGTACGAAGACCGGTTCCTAGGCGCAATGGAGATTCCGCTAGATCGGTGGAAGTCGGAGCAGACGGATGAAGAGTTTATACCGCAGCATCGGATCTTGTATTTTAAGCAGAAGGCTGATGGGAGGGTTGTGTGGGATCGGGAAGCCAGGAGGGATGAGATTTTTGGGAGTGGGGTGGGCAAGGGTGGAGAATAATGGATTAACAGAGAGATGAGATGAGTGATTGTGGGTGGAAGGTGTTTGGATAGATGGTAGACAGGTGCATATAGAAGAGTATAGAGAGAGATTGGGGAATAACGAAGATATATGACAGCTTTGATGGAATATATTTCCATTCACCCATAACTATATATTTTTTGAGGGAATGTTTACGTTCCCATAACGCATTTCGATATGCATCTATACTTTTTTTGCAAATAACATTGAATGTATGCGAAAATATCGACAAACAAATATTAATCCCATTATCATCATTTATTTTGTTTTGTTTCAAAAAAATCGCTTATCCTGTCTAAAAAAACAAAAACTCCGTGGCCCCCCGGCCAGAAAAGTATAAAAACATGAAAGATAAGACCAGAGCAGAGAGTAGATAAAATATGCCTCGCAAACTCCAAAATCAATCCCTCTTGTATGTCGATGGATGCATACCTATCATAAATACCATATCATAAAATATTATATAGTGCCACATAAGCCTCAACATTTGTATAGTTGACTTCGCATCTCAGAGCTCCTTCTTCAGGAAATGTTCTGGTTTATGAGTAGTCTCATAGTCAACATGAACATATGCCCGCTCCACATCCGGGAGACTTTCGAGCTTCATCTGCAGTTCCTCCGCGACGTCATGGGTGGCCATAAGACTCTCGTTGCGGTCCATAACGATGTCCACTTCAACGACCAACCGCGGCCCTGACGTGTAGGCGCGTACGGTGTCGATGGCTTGGATCATGGGGGAATGGGTCATAGCTAAATTGAAGTAAATAGGATTAGTAGAAAGGACGGCTAGATTTATGGTTCGGTAAAAAGAGGGATTTCATACATATATATGTGATCAACTGCTGTGTCTGTGTGTCTGCAGTGACACCAATCAAGAGTTGGAACTCAGAATATGCAGTTCGAAGCCACAAGACAGCTATTAAACATGAGAGGATCATGGCACCCATTGGGTCGATCCACCACCTGAGCTTACTGCCGCCGACGGAAGTCAAAATACCGAGCCCGTTGATAAAGAGATCATTGCGGTGGTCTTCCCACAGAATCCGGACTTGGGAATATTGGTTCCGGAGGGCCCAGCAGTACAGGAAGAGAGTCAACTTAGTTGCGAATGCAATGCACACAGCAACAATGGGGGGGATTTTGAACCCGAGTGTCTCCTCATTACTCCCATCAGCAAAGCTTTTGGCGGAAAACGCAATCAAAATTAGCGATACAGCGGTCATGATGAAGCAGAAAAATATATTCCCGGCCGTTTCGATCCGGGCTTTTCCTGCGGGGAATTTGCGTGCGTCGACTCGTTTCACTGCCTTGTGGCAGACTAGCAGGGTCAGGTTGGACAGCGGATCGAAGACTGCGTCCGCCATCGTTGTGAAAAGTGACAGAGATCCTGACGCAATGGCGCCGTAGAGCTGTAGGATTGATAGGACGATATTCGCGGCGAAACTACCATAGACGGCGATCTTGTATTTGAGCTGGTTCTGCGTGTTGTATTCCCTTGCGAGCCGCACATGTTCGTCGACTGGCTTCAACAGTTTCTCAATGTTCTCGTTCTGGGACTTGTAAAAGCCCTGCAACTTTTTTGAGGAACTCGTGACACCATTGTTTGTGCCACCCCCTCGCTTCCGTGCCGTATTTGCCTTTATCTGGTCGATTTCGTCTTTGGATTTCAGCTTACTGGACAGTTGAAAGGGGTCGTTTTCGGGTGTATAACGAGGCGGGCGCTGATCCTCCTCGTCAGAAGACCCTTGGGCCACGGGATAGGGCAATGGTTCGACACCAGTGGCCGTTGCGTGCTCTTCCGACATCATGGCTGGAGCCAGCGTTGGTGTGTCTGAGCGATGGTGAAGTTGGCTCGGATGACGAGGATGGCTGGAGGATGAACCATGGATTTGATCTGCCATTTCTGCGGCTTTTAAAAGATCCGGATCGAATAGTTCTTTGCTTTTTCCCCGGGTTTCAACTCGGTTGGTTCGAGCCCTCCTGCTGGGGAGCTTGCTCGAGCAGGGTATCAGGTTTATTTGAAACGCCTAACAGGCGGACAAAACATCCGAATCGGGGGCCACGTGCAAGAATGGCTCACATCGACGTCATTATTGGATGATGGAGGCCGCCAAACACCAGGGCTGAGACGAATGAATTGCAAGAGAGCGTCAGGGGAGGTCGCCAAAACTTGCAATGTTTCGTTGTTAAGGGTGGTTGATGGCGTTCACCGCTATCATGATGACTAAGAGGTGGAGGTGCCAAGGCCAAGCTACGTAATCTTATCCATCTTATCTTATCTTATGACTGGCCAACAAAACATTAGCCTCGGACCTTGGTACATATGTATGTCTGTACATCGACATTACAACGCTAACTTTCATGAAATATATACGCAGTATTCCCACAAGCTACTCCGTACAGAATACAGCATAGCCAACTAGAACTCGACAACTGCCTCTCATCTTGCCAATTGGTGAAAAAGGAAAACACGTGACGCAATACGCGCTGAAAACGAAAAGGCGCATTACAACAGAAACAAAACCTTTCACAGCAAAAAAAGAAATTTTTAATCCTACAGTTGCCTAAAGAATGCAAACATCAGACCCCTGAATCCAATTGAATCTCCATATTTAATTTCCGCCTGCAAATTCGCCGCAATACAGAGTTTCAAATGCTGCGGATCATATCAACATCCATTGTAAACCACCATGCAAAACCAGTCTACTCGTTTGTTAGCATTGGTGAAATAAATGATCAAAGCCTGACGGCAAAGTGGTTTATATGTCTTACCTCATAATCAACATCAAAGATAATTCTGCCTTCAGTGTTGTCACTATGGTGATTATCTTCTTGGGTAAGAACCTCAACATCATAAACGGCGGTGTCACGGTCCACACCGCCCAGATAGAAGCGAAGTGTTTTGGGCTCGTTTCCAGGCCCACCTCCAGAGAAAATCGTGATATGCTTGTCCTTGTCGCCTTCGTACCAACGCCCGACGATGTCGGTTATGCCGCTCTGATCATGCCAGAGCAGGAGGCCACAGCAACGACCGTTATGATAGCAGGCCACAATATGACCGATTTTGTTAAAGCTTCCGTAGCTTACGAATGTCGGAGGCGGGCTATTATCCCCGTTTGGTCCCCCAATGTTGCCTGTGAGGGCAGGGTTGAAGGTCGGCCAGCCTACACGGCGTGCATCTTTCGGCAATGGTTGCGTACACAATGCCCCCAACTCTGTAATTTGATTGCCTCTGATAACTTTCGTTTCGGTGTAGAAAAGCCCGAGAATGATCCCGTCGAGTAGGTACGATATCTTGGTCCACATGGTTTCGCGCGCGCGGATAGCAGGCCCGAAAACCGTACCTCTTCCGTGGTTCGTCCCAATCTGAGCTACAAGTTAACAATCGCAGCTAAACAGCTATAAACAGTTTCTTTTCTTTGAAGCACTTACGGCCAACCCAGGGGTTTGCACGTATGAACCAAATCTCTCACATCCCCATATGAGCGTCACTCTTTCATTCGAACTCAAGCGAAAGTGAAGTGGAACGCCAGCTTGGTCGCCGAGACAATAGTGACTAACGTCCCGGGTATCAGTTTTGGATCTGAAATCCGTACGGAATCCGATAATAGCACCAGAATTGTCACAAAACACAGTTAGGCCATAGAGGTAAGCGTGGAGTTTGAGTAGCGGAATAGCTCTGGCTAATGTGAGGCGCATGTTTCGAGGAAACGAACTCCAGTAATTATGGGACGCGGCTCTCTGGAAAACCGTGATGTTGTTGAAGGGCATCACAGCGCCATGCGATAAATCATCGCCCCAGAAAATATGTTGCTCTGGGGTATGGTCCTTATTCCCTGGATTGCAGACGCTTACGACTTTCAAGGCCTAGAAACCACGACGTCAGCAGCGATAGATACATGAGAAGAAACATGTGTTGGATGGATACTCACATCCCACTCGAGAAGCAACTGCGTTATGGGTTTCGCAGATTGATATACACCTATCCACTTGCCCTTCTTTTTCCGTGACATCTTATAATCACCAAGCCAAGCTGGGCTGCCTTCACCATAGAACCCTAAACTTCCCAATCCATGTGGCCCGATAACATACTTAATAGCGAAACTTTGGTTTGGGAGCTCAACTTCTTGACTCTTGTCGCTTTCGCGGCCGATTAAATTTGTTCCATCATGGATGCCACAAATATATTGAAACCCCCTTACGTTGGTCAGGAACCCCCTGATCGTTTTTACGAGCTCAATAACGCCTTCAGTCGGACCAACTGGGAGTTTTACTGCCTCCAGCAGTTCAGCGGTCTCTGTCGTTGCAACAATTAAAGACTTCACCGGGCAAGCGCTCAGTTGGTTCCAGATATTAACTTTGATTTCCGCTGGAGCTTTCAACCATATATTATACAGCAGCTCGGTGAGACTTTCGTCCTTGCCAAACGCCTTCGTCGCAATTTTTTCCGGTGACAGGCGATCCCAGCCCAGCTTATCAGCCAGCTGGGAGGTCATATTGTGCAAGGCAAAGTCGTCGGTAGCAGATGGATTTCCTCGCGGCATCTTAAACACCGGGACCAATGCGCCACAAAGGTAGATGAGCTTTTGATAGATATGTGGATCTTTCATGTTCGCGATCAAAGCGTCGAAACACTCTCCGTGGAAGTAACTGGGATACTTCAACCCGCCAAATTCACACTCGTCAAATGTGAATCCAATCTCGTTGACATCGCCGCGGTATTTTGGAAACGCTAAAGGCATGCCTCTGCGCGTGTACTCCGGGACTGTTCCATTGTTTTTTTTCGTTTGTTAGCATCTCTCGTGAATTAATTTTAGGGAGTGGGGGAGAGGCAGCCTTGAACACACCCTTCTCTAAAGGACCCATGGTAGGGTTCTTGGGCTCCACGAAGCCCGGAAACTCTGCCATGAACGCGTTGCAGAGGATACACCTATGGTTCTTGCAGTAAGGAATGGCCTTTTTAGGCGGTGGAGACAATGGAGAAGCCATGCCTTCAATGCTGGCTGCAAAGTCTTGCAAGTGTCTTTGTCCTCAGGTTGGGATGCTTTGGTGATGATCAATAGAAGAAAAACAAAGAGACAGACAGAGACAGAGAAAGAGAAAGAGAAAGAAAGAGAAAGAGAAAGAAGAAATAAGAGTATTGAGAAACCATTTTCAAGTGTTCCCCCTATCACTGTGACGATGAGATATTGTGATTTATCATATATGAAGAGTTTGCTCGGCATGAGAAGAAATAAATCATTCTAAGAATCTCATAATATCTTAGATGCCTCAGAGGTTTCTAACATTGTTCACAATGAAGAAAGTGTTATGAAATGATCTAGCTTCACATCTATTGAAGGTAACATTGGCTTCAAAGCACTGTTTTGCATGCAGAAAAGAATATGTCTGCTTGATAGAGGCATTCCCCGAGTTGAATTGCTATATCATGTATATACCTAGGTAATCAATGGCAGCGAGGCTCTCCTGATGAAGTTATCTATCTACTTCAATTTCACCAATAATTGAAATCGTACATTAGTATTGAGAAATAAACAAATGATACCCATCCCGCGTACCCGTATATCCACTCGGTATCCCGTAGAATGCGCTTGAAATAAGCTTCTCGGCATCTGCATCGGGATGACGTAAGTGAGATGGCGCCAAACTCCTCCTTCGCCTATATATTGCTGGTTGGCAGCTTCCCACACACATTAGGTACATCATGCCTGGCCATCATCAAGAAATCTTGCTCTTGAGCCTGCTGGAAATAATCTTAATTGATCAACAATGGGCCTACCAACGTCGATGTCCAGCACCTCCATTTGTCAGCTCATAGGTGATCAATCATCTCTAACCCAAGTTCGCCCATATTTACCATCGCCCTGGTATTTACCATCGCCCTGGCTTTCACATCCGCCGTAGCCCGCCGGCAGACGCAGCTTTGCTTTTAGAAGCGGACCCATCGCGGCCTCTCAACCTCTGAGCTAAACGGATAGCCTTGATCTCTGCTTGCTGTGGGTGAAATTGGCTGTTCCACGCCTGGTTAGCTCTTGTTTGTTGGAAACTCCCGGGTTGCGAAGGAATACCGCAGATTCCAAGGTACTTTCCTACGGAACTGCTCTTGGTACTATTGGTCTTTCTTTGCGCGAAAAGACTGGGTTTGTGACAGTCCCTGACCCTAAGCGTTGGCGAAGGGCGCTTTGCATCGTATGCCTCCAACCCGTCCCTACCGGCAAGACGTGATATTGGGGACTAGACGCAAGGAATCAGCAATTGCCGTCTTTATGAAGCGGTGTTCGAATCAACTTCTAAACAAAGGTGCGCAAGATTGATGAGAGATACTGCCCTCTATACTATGATGATAGCCTCTTTTTACTTGGCCTTTTCCATTGACTGATTCCACATCTTCCAAGTGAGATAATATAGAAAGGAAGTCATAGTATAAAGATCCAATAATCTATCAAATGTAAGTTTATTCTCTCAAACTGCTGTTTGTGTTGTTTATATCAAGTCATGTAAGTCTTTGTTTTTTCTACATCTTCACTTGATTTACAACACTCTAGTTTTCTTCTTTTATTTTTGATAACTCTTTGTCAGAGAACTGTTCTAACTTTTGAAAACACATTCTTTAGATAACTCTATGTCTTTCTCCTGATAGTTCTCTGAATTCCCAGGGTGTCACTGCTAAATAAACTCATTCATCAAAAACACCTCTCTTTCAATATCAGGGATGCATTTTATCACTGAAATTTACCATAACCAGTATGAAAAGCATTATTTATATCTTTTTTAAGATTTTTATTAACTTTGCTGATATTTTTTACTGCTGAAAGTAGGTGAATTTTCATTCTTGCCTGATGCGTCCCAAGAACACACGGCGCGCAAAAAGGGATAAAGATATCAGCAAGACCATGTCTGTGACCCTTAATTTCAAGTCTAACCGCAAAGGTTGGCCCTCTTATGGCATTCCTGAGGAGCTCTTTGCTTGCATTACTGCATATGTGTCTCGTCAAGATATCTGCAATCTTCGTTTGGTGAACAAAGAGTTTGCCTTCAAGCTCCAACAAGTCCTTTTCCACACCATCGTGGTTCCCTTTGGGCCTACGCTATATTCATTTGATGAAACGCTAGACGAAAAGATCGATACCTTTGAGATACTTGGAAGTTGTGTTTCTCGATTTGGTCTTAGTTTTGAGATTGACCAGGTTAACCTATTCGACCCTCCGAAAAAGGCATACAACAATGCCGTCAAGACCTTCTGGGGAGAGTATGAATGGCCTAAACCTGACTACGTTAAATATGATAGCCTTAGGAGAATCGAAGAAGTGGGCGACCAAGTAGAGAGAATGAGGCGGGCGTTTGAGACATTGACCAATGTCTCCGAGTTTGCTCTGAGCTTCGATACTGGTTATGGCTGGCTTAACCCTCCCACTCTCCTGGACGAAACCCTGCGATTTGAAGGCAAGCACGGCGTATTTGGCGGACGTCTCTCACAGGAAGATATTCCGCGTCAACGGCGACCTCTGGCGTCAGCACCTAGAGAAAAATGTGTGGCTTCAATATCATCGGAGTCGCTGAAAGAGTATCTTGAATCAATACTCCCAGGGTGGGCTTTTAAGAAGCTTTACTCGTTTGGTTATACTGCCAGCGAGAGCTATTCTACATCTCCACGTTTCGTGGCTCGAAATAGACAGTTGGAAATTGACCCCACTATTGAGAGAGGGAGAACATATGGGGACGACCGCGCCAAGGGTGATTGCCAACTATATCCAAGAAACCCTACCCGTGAACATACCGAATGGCTACTTGAAACGTCCTGGGCGGCTCAAGCTATTTTAGGGTCATGTATCTGCGCAGTTATTGATGCCGAAAAATCATTTCAACGCGTTCATACCTTGAATCTCTCCAGTATTTCCTCGGGGCTATTAAGTAATTTCAACCGGTCTCAATTTTTTGAGGCTTTCCCTTGCCTGACAACCATTCTTCTTTTGGTTATTCCAGATTGGAAAGAATCAGATGCATCCTGGGATTCGCAAAATCCGATAAGATACGTTGACCCCAGTACTGCATCTACCATGTTAACTCGCCTGTTAGACAATGTCATCTCGTCCTTGGTTCAACTAGAGCGCCTTACAGTTGGATATGTTGGAGGAGGAGAGCATGCAAAGGGAAAGTTTTGTCGAAACCAACACATCCTACCAGCTCCTATCACTTACTTTGCACACGACGCTGCCAATGGCCGCCTTCCGGAACCCCCTCTTACTTTTCCTCATATCAAGAAGCTCACTTTTGAAAATTGCTGGTTCAGCCCGCTCCTTTTGGTTCAGTTCTTTAAAGCGTCCTACCGAACCCCTTTAGAGTGTCTAAGATTTGACTCTTGTTCCTTGACCGCGGTACCGGGCGCCCTTCCTCGCCCGTATGTGAGCAACATGGTTCATCCGAGTTGTATACGAGAAGAATATTATCTCGAGGAGCCCCGAGAAGGTACCTGGTCAGATATTATCAACCAATTCACCCCGGCACTCTCACTTTCCGAGCAAATGGCTTCGATGGGTTTGAAAGACTCCCCACCGCCACGTGGAAATGTCCCATTTTCTCTAAAGCGGCTAGAATTCGTGAGTTGCGGATATGTTCGTCTCGCCCCCTTTTTCAACCAAAACAATCTCCTCGTCCCATACTTTCCAACGGACCAAATCCTGTCTGTTTCAAGGCTTTTTAGCACAAACCCAGCACAAGGCTTTCCTGCAAATATCTTGGTGGGACCGCCACCTCACCTAAACCCAATCCCACTTGCAGTGCTGCAAAACGGGGGTCCAGGATGGCCAAATGCGCAAAATCCACCTGCCGCGACAGTCCCTGTGAACCCTCCTTTGGGGGGGCCTCCTAGCCTCGTTCCCCATCCAGCGATAATGCAGCCTGTCCACTTTGCGACCATCCCTCCTGGCCCACCTCTATATACTCTGATAACGCAGCAATATCCCGCGTTGTCAGGACCTGCGCCTGTCCCTCCAGCAACCGCCCAGCAAGCCGGCAACCCTGTTCCGTTGCCACCTGGCCAACACATCCAGGCACACATAACTCACCAAAATGCCACCTTGGCCGCGCTACCGCCGGGCCCTATCGCACATGTAATGCACGTGCCAGTATTGCAAGCCCCAGCCGCTGCCTCAGAAGACTCCTCGGAAGGCCATTCCTATATCGACTGCAGGCTTCTTGGTACAATAGTTCAATGTATTGGTGGCGATGAGGAGCAGATTCTAGAATGCGCGTTCGGAATGACGTTAGGATGGGACGATGCTGAGAAACGGCAGGAGGTCCTAGATGATGGCTTCAAGAAAGGGGGAGCGGGGAGGTTTTCTGGTATTATTATTGAGCCTGATCGGGGGTTTTCTGAGAGGAGATTTTCGGCGAAACCTTTCCACTATTGGGATGTTCCTGATTTGAGGCGCTTTTTGCAGGATGAATAAACTTTCTATCATGTGTGCGTTTCATATGGTGTTGGAAGGTTTGATGATTGAGAGCTCTGCTTAGCTACAGTTGTATTTTTATTTTCTTCGTTTTCTCCTGGTTTCATTAAAGCTGATGCTTGGTTATTTTGAATTCTCTCTTGTTATGTTTGTTCCTTCTCTTTGTTTCTTCAGCTAACATGAGTGTTGGTTTGATTTTTGCTGTTCTTTATTCAGTGTCATGCACATATTTACAGGGATGTCATTGGGGGCAAGAAGAGTAGCTGTTACTTTTCTCAAACTTCAGTCGGATGACTTATTTCAAGCTTGATTTGACATTCTTTATTCTGCCTTTCTCACATTTACAGAGATATGATTCAGTGCAAGAAGATGTGATTCATCTTTTTACTTCATTCAGATAACATGATGATTAATAATTTGATTTTGTGATTCTTGATTCTTCAGGTAATTGACATCTAAATTTTACTATTCTTTGGCATCTTATATTTACAAGGGTGTTTCAAATGTAATTATTTCTCTTTCTGTATCTGTCTGCCTCTTGTTAGCTCTCAAATGATTCAAGTTCCGAATTCCAGGCCTAGTTTTATCCAGCTTCACCTGTGCAGTTTAGTCACAAGGTTTAGCATAGCTTCTTCTATTTGTTTCTTAGATGTAAAAGTTCTCTGACAGAAAAATTATGCAAGGATATGCTACAACAGGGTTTGATTTTGACATGTTTTTTAATAAATGCTGTATGGAGTACAATGACGGGTAATTATAAAAATAAAAGAAATATTATTGTTTTGTCTTCTAATATTCAATTGCTATGCTTGATCTTATAATTAATGCATGACACAAGTTGAAAGAGTTGGCCTAATTTTTTAGTCATCGAACGGCCGCAATCCTCTTGCGGCAAGAAAAGGACTGCAAGGAGGGCATGTAGACAATGACCAGTGGTGAAATGAAAAAGGAAGCGTTTCAATCCAAGCGGGATCCCAGACCAACATACGTTTGTAGGATTTCCTTCTGAGCTTCTGACATGCGGGGTGAGATCATTCAAACATAGAGATTGCTTTGCGTTGTGTCAAAAGTTTAGAATGTAGACGTCTACATAAGTCCACTATACCTGGCCGTCCATCAGGATCATGTCAAGACAAACTTTATACTTTGGCAGGCTATCTCTGAAACAAGCCATGTGAGGACGTCAACTATCTTCAAGCACCTTTCTCTGCTGACATGATTGTATTTTAGTACCACAAACATCCCGATCACGTACAAGAATTTTGAAAACAGCATATTTCTTCTATCACCATGTCGGGTGCTAAGAAATCCTCCCTTACCTCTTTGGAAACCTGGATAAAGATTGTAACGAGCCGAAAGTTCAAAATCTGCTCGGGCAACAAGGATCCGGGCGAAAGAGTCGCGCCCACAAAATCCGGAAATAACGATTCAAAAGATCTGAAGCAGGCTTGACCTAGGTAAAAAAAGTACACGATTATAGGCGGGAACGAGTATCGTCGTCTTCACTGGCAGCTGAACATCAATGCGCAGAACGCGACGATCCGAGAGAAAGCCAGGCAAAAACAGCCATGAGATCTGGTCCTATGCTGATGTTGAAATAAAGGAAAATCCCTCAACAACTGACAATAGACGAAACTGGACGAGAAATTTTCGTTGGCCTAGCCTCCAACATGAAGAAGGGTTGATCAGCTCGTGACTCTCTGGAAGAATCATGGGTGAGAATGGCGTAGTTGAAGTTGGTGTATCCTTAGCTCGGTGGCGATTGAGTTTGAAGAGGCACGTTGGAGTGTCACGAGCAGCGCATTTCAGGGGGGGGAGGCCGGCCGGCCGCCTTTATGATGTCTATTTGTGTGTCTTGAACGCACTTGTGGTTTATAGCAGACTTTTTGTCTGAAATGGAACTAGAAATCTCTCGTTTCGATAACCCATTCTGTGACCCTTTTCAGTATCCCTGGAATTTGTACAGAGTTTGTGATGTGACTCTAGTCTACTACAACTGTAGCATTGCCCAGGATCCATTAGAACGTTCATCTTCCCACGGATTATTTAAGAAAGCAAATTGCAAATAGCAGAACACCTCTCAACAATACTATATTTCACAAACCAGAAAATATAGGGTGATTAGTTTGGGCTTTGCCAAAACTCAACGGACTTCCATTTCCAGTGCGGAAGAAAACAGGCGCAATAGCCACTGATCAAAATGGCGGCAGCTTGGCTTCCCTGACGAGCTGTTTTCAGTAATGCCCTGTAATGTCCTCTGTCGAGGATAGTGGCCGAGGAACAGAGGAACAAAAACATACAGCATGTATGAATAGAATGTCTGAGAGAGAATTATTGTTCAGAGGTTGATTTAACCTTGGTGGGCCTTTGTGCGGCAATTGTTAGTTACCGCGCGGGAACTTTTTGGTGTGGATAGCCGCGAATCGCTTACTAAAACTCCCCCCACCGCCGCCGCCCAAAACCTTCATCGAGATAGTATCGATTATGACAATTTCTTCGCTGAGAAATGTGGTGATGAATATTAATAACAGCAGCGGAATCTTTGCCCATGAAAGTTTCGTCTCGTCGGAAAGGAATAAAACCCCCACCTCAGAAGTTAACTAAGCAGCCCTTCGTATTCGAACATTTCCAATATAGATTGATTCTCCGAAACAACCCGGTAAAAATCTAGTTTTCGCTTATGATTATGACATCACATACCTGTTTCAGGAGAATAACCATCGAGACATCGGGAGAGCCTAATTTGTGGCCGACTGTGCGGTCTATATCACTCCAGCCCCGCGGCAATGACGGGAATGGCGGGACAAGGAGCACCGACTCGCCGATATGAAGTTTTTGCTGTCATTTTTCTTGCTGTTAAAGTTGTCTGCGTGCGGGGCAATGGGTTTATGGAGTATATAAAATTGATTGATGCCGGCCATCTTTGACTCAACAGACTCTTCAAAGACTAATAGACAGTCGTCTGAATATTTGGCCCAGCTTTACTTCAGTTGAGATACATAAATAAATTATTTATATATCATCAACTACCGATGATAAAAGAACTTACCTATGTTACCAAACCTACCAAAAATACCCTAATCCATCCACCAATCTATAGCCATTACTATTGCCATTAAACCCTCAACCAACCATCCATCATCATATCTCACCAAAAAAAACAAAAATTAAAATGGACCTCCCCACCTCAATCCGCTCCCTCCACCAACCCGACCCCCTCAAGCCCGAAATAACCTTAAAAACCACCACCCCCATACCAACCTTAACCCCCTCCTCCCCCACCGAACACCTAATCCGCGTCCACGCCACCTCCCCCTGCGCCGGCGAACTCACCTGGCCCGCCTGGAACCCCACCCTCTTCCCCGCAGAAATAGTCCCCTGCTACGACCTCTCCGGAACAGTCATCCACGCACCCCCAAACTCCCCATTCCCCCGCGGCACAGCCGTCTGGGGCCGCACGAATGTCAACCATGCAGGCAACGCGCGCGAGTATACCATCGCACATACGTATGAATTAGCCAGGCGGCCGGGGGGCATTGATGAGATTTCCGCAGCGAGTGTGCCGCTGAGTGCGGAGACGGCGGTGCAGGCGCTGTTTACGCGTGGAGGGTTGGCGGGGTTGGGGGAGGGAGATGGGGAGGGAGAGGGGCAGGCGGGGAGGGAGAGGAATAAGGGGAAGAAAGTGTTGGTGACGGCGGCGTCGGGGGGTGTTGGGGTTTGGTTATTGCAGTTGGCTAGGGAGGCTGGGGTGGGTGGGATTGTGGCGGTGTGTGGGAGTGGTAATGCGGGGCTTGTGAGGGAGTTGGGGGCGACGGAGGTTATTGATTATACGAAGACGAGTGTGAGGGAGTGGGTAGAGGAAGGGGGGGAGAGGGCAAAGGTGGATTTGGTGGTTGATTGTAAAGGTGGGGAGTCATTGGTGCAATGTTGGAGTGCTGTGAAGGATGGTGGGGTGCTTTTGTCGATTTGCGAGCCGCCCGAGGGGCGGAAGCCGGAGGGTTGTGAGGTGAAGGATGTCAGGAGTGAGTTTTTCATTATGGAGCCCAAGGGGGACGATCTGCTTGAGGTTGGGAGGTTGTTTGATGAGGGAAAGGTGAGGGCTGTGGTTGATAGTGTTTGGAAGCTGGAAGAGTATAAACAGGCCTTTGCGAAATTGGATAAGGGGCATTCGAGAGGTAAAATCCTTCTTACGTTGTAATGTCGTGATGATAATGTCGGATCTTTTAATGTATGTTCGAATTGGTAACATATTTCAACAGCCAAGTTGCATGTTCTTTCTCAGCTGCCTTGCATGCATGTATCTCATGAATACTCCCCGGCTCCCCAATTCGGAAATTAATGAAAATGAACTGAACATGTTCAATAATTACCCCCTCTGTAATGATGTAATCGGGGTTTAAAACCTTCGATGAGTTATCCCCGAAAATTTTGAATTCAAGCATATGATTTCTGTTTGATCAACATTTCCTCTCAAAGACATGCAGTCTTCAAGTTCGATAAGATAAACAGCACACAGGGAAAGTAAAAGAAAAAAGTATTCGCCACAAGCCCAAGGATGCAGATGTCGCGTCCCATGAGGCTGTGCAAATCACTCTCTTTGCCTGACCAGTGGTCATCAATTACCCAAATGATAGGGGGGGGCTGGCAGCCCCAGCCAGAACTGAAGGCTATTGGGTATTGAAAAATAAGGTGTTATGCAGCTAAAATGGTAGTCGGGTTTGCTTCCCTCCCGAAAGGGGGCGATGAATGATGGCGAGGCGTCACTGACTGTACAGGTTGCAGAAATTGGGGAGGGCGAGAATCTATTTTCAAATCATAAAGTAGAGAATATATGTAAAAATAATAAGTAATAAATGAAAATCCTTCTTGGAACCCTTGAGTCATCTGATTGTTCAAGTTGCAGAGGGGCCGCGAGTACCATGTAACTTTACTAACCCTTTGCCATCCAGTGGAGGGATGGAGATAATTTCGAGTTTTACTGAATTGAACGCGTCAACATCCCGCTTCACCTGGACACTTTCGAGGGGGTGTTCCAGTTTGTAGATATTGATTGGTTTGATTGTTCGTTCGTTCGTTTGTTCGTTTTGAAGCATTAACGGATAACTGTATGGGATGCCCAGCTTGATCCACCAGGAGACAAGCATAAACATAATAGACTGCGAATGCGCATGCACAGAGGGTGGGATTTAAGACTGCACATCGGAATGGGACATCTTCGTCCAGCGCTGTAACATGTATGACAGTGACGTTAAATAAATTAATCGATGGATTCATCCACGCGGCCGTATTTGAATGATTTTTCTTTTTCAGATCGTTGCAACTACGTAGTAAGGGGGAAATTCCACGTGATCAAATCGACGCTGCTTTTACTTGAGGATGAGGATAGAAATGGGTACCTAGGTATTGACAGTCTTATTAGTAAGTACTAGTATATATAAGCGTAGAACTTAGAAGAGAAGATATTGGCTTAATATGCGCCTGTAAGTTAATTGAACTTGGGGGAGTTATGTATGTAGTTGGCAGGAGGTGAAGAAGATACGGGAGAGTCCAAAGCACTCAGTCAGCCCTATTCTTCAAGCCATGGGTTAGGTTAGTACATCGTACTGTACAATGTACATGTACATACATGTACTCTGTACCCAGGCAGCAAACCTAGACAGGAGCTGCAGTTACCGACTTTCAACGGGCTATAGGTAGTAGGGACAAACTCAAATAGAAGAAAGGGATATAGCCCCGCGGTAGGATGACGTATGGAACCCAAGGCCAAGGACAAGGTGTAGCTACCTACTAGCTATCAGCTACCTACCAACTACACCGATTTCTTCGACGTAGCTAGCCAAACGGTGAACCGGGTATATTTAGTTAGTTATCAGCTTTCGAGGAGAGAGCGGCACTGCTGTAGATCTAGTCGATAGGCATTACATATGTAGCATGAATATGTATGCGGTATCAATCAAGGTTCAGGAGTTGATCTAAAAATAAATACTTACAAACATTTCAGCCAGGGGAACCCATTCAGGGCGGCGTGGCGTTATTTGACCCCGGACCTTGGAAACTGGCACAACTTTTTTTGTTCCTCAGGGATTTCAACACATCTTTCTATTCTGCTGTCTGTCTGTCTGTCTGTCTGATTGTTGTTGTGGTTGTTGTGGTTGTCTTTTGTCTCTCTGCTGTGTCTGTTGTCTGCTGTTTGTTTCTGTTCGTTGAAACATCCAGCGTCAGCTTCATTAGCTACTAGCATACAACCAACCTATTTACGTATCCCTTAATAATACTATTAAATCCTCTGCTCACCCCCCCTCACTCTGACTCTGATCTCTCTCTCTCTCTCTCTCTCTCTCTCTCTCTCACACACATCTCTCTGCTTCTACTCATCCATCCCCTTGTCAATTAAATATATATTATATATATATACATAAATAGCCCTCTTTGTCGCTCTTCGTCAGCCCTCATTTCCACTAGTTGCGGCAGTCAACCGCGCTTGGCCACACCCAATAATAGCCCTCAATCTCCGACGCTGCAACGCGGACGGCCTGCCTATATATCTTGCGCCCCGTGCATCGACAATTTCTTTCTTCGATACATACCCTTCCCTCCCTCCGACTGGTCGGCCTCGCTATCGCTATTCGTCGTTTCTGGCTAGACACCTGTAGGTATATATCGCGAAAGCCTTCGTCTTGAAGATCAATCATCACCATGAAGCGGTTCGTCGGGACCATAAATAAACATACCTGTGAGTGACACCCGTATATAGGTACTCCGTACTCCCCCGTTCATCATCATCACACCACCATCGGCCATAGCTCATTCATCATGCGATCCATACTGACGCGTTTGCGACGGCTATCTCCTTCAGCCCAATCTTCTACTCGACCTTCTTCTTACCCTCCAGACTCGCCAGAAGCTATTGTATTGGCTGAACTGGTACGTGTTCGGTTGTCGCAAAAAGATAAGGAAGAGAGAAAACAAAGCCCTGACAACATAATAGTCTGCCTTTTGTGAATCTGGAGGACCAAACAATACAGTATGCTATGCCCCCTAATATATATATCTATATATATTTTTTTCCTCCCCGTTTATCATGCCCCAGTTCCTATCGTATCGATCTGCGCCCTCGAAGCTAACAGCCGTATTCTTGTATTTTTGCCAACTACTAGGGAGATGAATACCTTCATTTACCCGCCATCGTCGAGGCAGCGGAATCAAGCCCTGGCGCCGCAAAGGAGGCTGCAGACTTGATCCGTCGAGTGCTATCCAATCCAGCCAGCAAAAAGGGTTACAAGCAGTACAATGCCATCATGCTTGTTCGGATCCTGGTCGATAACCCAGGCGCTACCTTCACGCGCAACTTCGATGCGAAATTCGTGTCGATAGTGAAAGATATGTTGCGCAACGGGCGGGATATGAGTGTACAACAGATCCTGCGAGAGACGCTTGAGTTTCTCACCGTGAAAAAGGCCAACGACCCCAATCTCGCGCCATTGGCGGAAATGTGGAAGAAGGAGAAGTTGAAGTTTGAGAAGGAAATGGGTGTTAGCGCGGTAAGAATATATATTTTACCCCTCCCCTCATGCAAAGATTGCAATTGCAATTACGCTCTTGGGACTAATGGCAAGTTAACAGGGACCATGGGTTCAGCCACATAATCCGGGCCAACGAGATGATTACTTCGCCCGCCCGCATCGGCCCAGAGGCCTACCGACACTCGAAGAGCTTACCGCCAGAATAGCAGAAGCAAACACCTCTGCTTCCTTACTTCTCCAGCTCGTCCAGTCGACCCCATCGGCAGAGTTCTACTCCAATGACCTGCTAAAGGAATTCTCAGCCCGCTGCCAGGCCGCCTCCAGATCTATCCAGGGATACATGAACGCGACCAATCCCGCCCCAGATGAAGATACCATGCTCACACTGATAGAGACGAACGACAGGCTTTCCGTTGCGTTCTCGAAATACCAGCGCGCAGCTGTCATTGCCAGAAGGAACATGGGCACAACAGAGTCTCAAGAAGCACTCACGCACGGTTCGGAATGGCCACAAGAGCAGCAGCAGCAGCAGCAGCAGCAGCAACAGCCTTTTCTTCCTACGCCACAGCCCGCGCAGGCGCCGAACATCCCAGTGCCAATCGCCAAACGCTCCGTCCCGCTCCTCTCCATCCCGCGCAAAGCCCTGAACAAATTCCGCTCGGACAAGCAACAGCGGCAGCCAGAAGACGCACAGCCACAACATCAACATCAATACCCTCCCGTACGAACTCCCCCCGAACACACCACCCGCACAACCTCAAACTCGAACTCAAACCCAAACCCAACCGCCCAAACCCCACCCCCCCACGCCGCCGTCTCCCCCTTGGTCACCACCCCGCCCCAACTCCCACTCACCAACACCAACACCAACACCCCTGCCCGCGGCGCCGCCCTAACCAGCAACGGCCTCCATAGCAACACATCCCCCTACCAATACAACTCCAGCGAATTCCAGGTCGAAAACCCCTTCGCGGATACGTATAGTACTTCGCATCTGGACAGTCATAGTAACAATAACAATACCTCTACGACGTCGGGCGTGCGTGGTGGTGCAGATACAGATACAGATACCCAACCCATGACGAGTAGCACGTACTATCCCGATGCGGGGAATACGATGCTTGATGGGAATATGGTAGCGGGTCGGGATGGGGATGGGGATGGGGCGTTGGGGGCGACGGAGAAGTTTTATGGAGGGGCGAGGAGGGGGGTTAGATGAGGGATGGCGGGGAACTGGTTAAGGGGAGTGTCGGTGTTGTTGGAGAGTGGTAGCGTTTGCGTTTTGCGTTTGAGGGTGAGAGTTGTATTCTGGGTCTTTGTTAAATATATGATGGGACGTTTTGTTTTTTGCTATTCTATTTTTTTTTTCTAATGATGAGACAGAACCCTGTTTTGCTACCTTTTTGAATGATTAGTTTTTTCTTTCTTTTTGTTTTTATTTCTATTTATATATCCCCTATGGCTTTCTTTATTAGTTGGTTTTCTTGGTTTTTTTTTATAGTCTTGCTATTTTCAATTTACATCTATTATTGTTAAATTTCCAGTGTGTTGTGTTTGTATTTATTACTTCCTGAGAAGAAAACCACTCTACTGGTAGAGTGTGACTGAAACCTGATTTTATTCTCTCTCACCCAGGCACTACTTACTTTCCAGGCATCCTAGAAATATAAGAATCTGATAGAAAGAGAAGTTATTTTTTTTACCACACTATATTCGGAAACAGAGAGAATGTTATACAGCTATGCTATGAATTCTAATTATGTACAGTACTTATGTATCGATGTCCGTATGTACTCCGTATGTTATATGTATGTATGGATGCACAAAGAAAAAGGTCCCCGCCACTGTCTATGTACTCCATATCATAGAGGAAGAGTCGAATTGAATCGAGTTTATGTCCGGTATGGTGTGTCGCGTCTTGCGCGAACGAGGGTGTTTTGCATTTTGCTTCCTTTGGCTTGGGGGAAGGGGCGCGGGGGGTCCTTTTTGATCCTTTTCGATCCTTTTCGCTTGCTTTCTATGCCCATAGAACGAATGCTCGAGTGAAAAAAGAAAATAGCTAGACAAAGGATATTGAGAATGAATGAAAGAAATGAGAAGAATGAAGAAAGGAAACGAAAGGAAAAATGGGGAGATAGCTGCATAGAAGCTGCTGGTTGGTAAGGGGAAGGCACAGGTAGAGAATGTAGAGGGCATCTGTGCATGTTAACGAAGGAGGGAGAATTGAGAACTGAAGTATGTGGGGAAAATGTTGAGCAATATATGCATTACATGGAAATTTATGACAAAAATGGCTAATAACAGAATCAAAAAGCTCGCAGCCAAGGGAGCGAAGAAATGAAATGAAAAGTAGATGGGTAGACTAGATGATTTTGTAGTATGGAAATTGAAAACCAGAACCCCTCTATCGAGGAGAAAAATGGGGGACCATACCTCCCCTCTAGTTATGTATGTATATGAATTACCACGTAAACGACTCCTCCACAAAATCAATCACAGGCCCGCTGCCTACTCGTTTTCGAACAGCCGCGCGCACCTCATCGGCAAACGCCCCAGGCCCACACACAGACACAGCCGTCGCGCCCACATGGTTCTCCATGGCTTCATCAATTATAACGTGTGGCCGACACCGACCTTCAAACATCAGCAAAGTCCCACTCGGGCTCTTGATATCCTTATGGCTCCGCGGCTTGCTGATGAAGAGCTTCGTAACCAGCATCTCTCGTCTCAATGGCAGCTGGAGGAGGTAGTCCATGAACCCGCCCACCCACATGAGCTGTTCGGTTGTCCGCACGGACCAGATGAGATGGATACGGCGCGTGGCGATGGTGCCGTTCTGCGCGCCTTCGAGCAGCTCGCGGACTTGCATGAGGTGATGGGTAATGCCGGCGCCGCCTGAGAAGAGCACGACGGTGCCGTAACTGCCGAAGAACGAGGAGGGGTGCGCAGTGTAGGGTCCCTCTATAAAGCCGGTGGTGTAGAGTATGTTATCAGGGGCCGCCAGTGCTCTCTCGTAGAGTTTCCGGGTCATCCCCGTGCGGGCGGCCATGACGAGGGTGACGTTTGTTGGTTGGGTCCCGTAATTTACACTCTGGTCGATGTCGGGCTCGCGTTTTTGAAAGGATGGGTTTGAAAAGGTTTGTGGCTTGAGATACTTGCCGTTTTCTGTCCAAGCGACGGAAAAGGGGTGCGACATCCAGAGGGAGATTTTGGGTAGGTAAGCGAAAACGTGGCTGCCGGGGTGTATCCGGGTGTTTCGTGGGAGGAAGAATGTTACTCGACTAGCCTCCCCGGGGAGCGCCTCGACCATGACCCGAGTAATGCCATGGCGACGAGAAACATTCAAATAAACCAGCCGCAGGAAACGAACCAGTCGCTCCGCTGCCCAGAAAGCCATGATGAACTGTAACCAGGGTAGTTGTGGCAGCCCATCGAGATGGAGATGCATATAAATTCCTGCGATAGCCAGGAAAACCAACAGCATATGTAAATGCAAGAACGTTTCGTAGAATGCATGCCGTATCGGGGATGGCGAATGAAGTAGCAATAATACCATGGCTATTGTCCCGAGCAGGCCTCCCATAAAAAATCCGTTGGATCCCAACTCATATATAGTTTTCGACCATCCCACGGCATTAATGGAGTTCGCGGACCATGCCAGAGTGTGAATGACGCTTTCTATGATCACAATCCGCCCTATCCATCGGTGTAGAAGATTGTAGGTGTCAAAACTGACATGTAGAATGCGTATGAGAGGGTTATTTCGACCTGCGAGTATAACCAGGGGAATCATATTAAGTAGAGCAAGAACTCCCGATCTCCCTCTCAACTCTGCAATCAATGCAGCCTTTTCGTTGACATTATAGTCGAGAATAGTGATATATGCTATTTGGCTCATGAAGTACGAGGTAAGGAGGATCGTATGCAAACGGGATGGTAATGTCCCCACGTTTACAGCTTCTGAAAGCTTAAATTCTCGATTGTGTCGCTTCCTCCCCAGCGGTGCATATACTAGGTGTTTCTTGACATCAGCCCACAGTGCCGACTCAGCGGTAGCCCAGTATCGTTGTTGTCTAGGGGTTGCATGGGCTGAGGTAATCCGACGCATGTAGGCATGCCACATCTGGGCAAATCTCGCTACCAGCACGACCACACATGCTGCTCCAAGAGACCCGCATAGTATTTGTGTGAGTAGATTATCTAGTTTGACATTGACCCCCAACAACCCTCGTGTGTACTGCGCGGCATAACTCGAATTCCCAGAATAGGAGGAGTTATACCCCTCCGTGATCGCCATCGAAAGCGAATAAAAGTGTTTTTAGGGGACTGAACGGCCAAGCTATGTGTAATATGTAATATGGTATGTTAGAAGATCTTTGTCACGCAGCTATCCGGAGCATGCGGTATACCCAAAAATCTTCCAGCGATGTTATGTACCAGGTTGTCAGTTGTTTTGAAAGGTTATATGGGCGCCAATTATCGGTGATGTGGTAGCGTGAAACAGAGAGTCGGCCACAGGCCCGGGTTTATTAGGCAAGGACTGGGATATGCCGTACTTTATCGGTTTTAACAATAGGTTGGCCAAGTCGAGGGAGAAATAAGGGAATCGAAAAGGGCGGGTTGGATCAAGGACGAATATATATGGGCTGTAGGCGCAACGGGGTTTTCAAGCAGAAAGTCGACGAAGAGAGACAAGTTGCGAGACACTACTATTAGAGTATTTGCTCTTCTATCTTCAAGATAGCTTCCGTCTCAGTAAACAATCTCTTGTCTGGATATAGCGGAGTTGACCTCGATTGGCAATTCTTTGAGAAACGAAGAGTAGTTCCATGAAGCATCCAGCCAACGCAATCAGTAGAACACAAAAGAATAGATTCTAGGTTGTTAAGTCTTGCTATCTGTGTTATTGAAAAAGAATAATTTTTAGTCATTTACTTTAGAATCAATCACTCTCAATATGGGAGAGGAGGCATAGCAATTCACTCACCAGGATGGATCAAGAACATTAATAAATGTACTAGCTTCATGAACAGCAAAGAAAAGATGCCAATGAATGAATTATGAGTGTGAGTGAAGTCGAAAACAGCCAAAGAGAAGCAGGCAGAAAGAAAAAGAGTTGTCAGAGTGTGTGTATTGAAAAATTGAAGATTGAGAAGATTGAAGATTGAAGATTGAAGATAGCTTCGGCTGAAGGGAATAATATTCTCAGCCGCGGGAGTCCTGGTGATAACTATTCAACCTTCCCACAATAACATTAAAGGAGTCCTCAACTCACTAAATTGTGGAGCTAGGCCACCCGTGCAGAGGGTAAAAGATAAGAGAAAGTCGCTGTTACAAGAAAGAAGGGACAGAAGAGCAATATGAAGGAGAGAGAAGAAGAAGGGCACTGAAGATGTAGTCTAGCGCCCGCTTGGAGATACATGCCTAACTAACCCCTAAATGCCACCAGAGGCTGCAGATACACCCGAATGGCGAGATCAGCAACCCCCTTGTACACGACATAATTGGTGCTAGCAGGGCATTTCCTTTGGTCAAGTTTTCTGCCCAGGTGTCACGTCTGCTCCTGAAAAGGAGACCCCCAAGTCGCCGTCTGGCCTGGAAAAATCCTTGTAGCCTGGTGGCGGTGAGCTTTCAAGAAAACAAGGAGGGGTTCTACAGAGTACCGCTTGATGGGAAACAGCCGACAATTCCTTGGTGCCTTCTCGGGCCCTCTGTGGGGAGGGTCTTCTCCAGTCAACTCACCGGAAATGGCCGTGGTGGAAACGCGCTTCACGAATCCCCAGTCGATTTCATGTTTCTTGCGAGGATGACACGATCGCAGCCAGGGGCCCAGGGGGTTGTCCTGATTTCTGCAGGGCACAGGCACAAACGACTTCTTACTGGGTAGAGCCCAGAGCTTTGAGTGGCAAAGCGCCCATTATTATGAATTGTTTGAAACACAGCACCTTTCGTCGCTTCTAGTGGTCAACGATGCTTTGACTTCGTTTTGCTCTCGCCTGTTGACAGCACTCCGGCGTTTCAGATGTTTCAACCCGAAGTCCTGCGGCCTTTGCCGGGACTGGATTTACTCTCGGTCTAAGCCTGCTCCCAAAATCATCTCTCCGAAAATTCAATGGCAGTGCAATGACCAAATGGTTCTTCATTTGTTCCCTTTGTTCTCTTTTTTTTTTCACGTTTGTTACGAACACGAGGAAACCCTATTATATGACCCCATTGGATGGATATTAAGTAATTCGAAAAAAATGCTTCCAAGGTTAACTCTTGGATTCCTTTACAAAGTTTCGGCAGCCAGATCCTAGCGAGACAAAAACCAAAAAACCCTCACCGTTTTCAGAACAAGCGTATGTTTTAATCGCGCTCTGGCTATATGCTGGTTGTCCAATCGCTCCCATGGGACGAGGAGCTGCTCAAACGGCGGCTAGTTGAACCTTGAAGATATCGCCATAACTCTGATAATTCCCAGCAAAATTGAAACAAAGACAATTTCTGAGCTGTGCTTTTTACTTTGTCAAACACGTTGCTACTGCCTAACAGCATTGTTTCGTGAATTATTCTTTGTGCGGCAATAATACTTGGAAAATTCCGCCCGCTAGAAATGACAATGTGGCCATCTCTTTCGCCATTCTAAACGAGCCCGCCTGGCATCAATTCTAGCAATCAACTAAAGAAGCACTACTTCTTCTGATGCTCTGAGCTTGAAACCACTACTAACTGTTCGTCGTCTGGAAAAGGCAATTATCCTCCCTCCCCATTTCCCTAGCCCACAGACACAACAAACTCCCTAGCGCCCCATCCAACCCCCATCGACGCAGATGATTTCCCCAGATACATAACTACTCGCTTCGCTGGCCAAAAATACCACCACGCCCTTGAAATCGTCAGGTGTGCCCCACCTCCCCTTGGGAATCCGGGAAATGATGGCACTGTTCCTCTCTGGATTATTCATCAACGCAGTGTTCATCTCCGTGTTGATATAACCGGGTGCGATGGCGTTGACCGAAATTCCCTTGGACATCCATTCGTTCGACAACGCCTTGGTTAGCTGGGCTACCCCGCCTTTTGATGCAGCGTAAGCCGGCACCGTGATGCCGCCTTGAAATGAGAGAAGGGATGCCACGTTGATAATTGTTCCTCTCCGGGTGGACTGGAAACTGGCAGCATCACGGGACAGAAGATACGCCCCGAATTCTCGACAGAGGGTAAAAACTGATGTTAAGTTGACTTGGAGAACCTAGACACTGTCAGCCTCAGGTCTTGTGGACAGGATTATCCTGACCAAATGAGAGACGGCGGAGACGATGATGGAGTGTTTTGCAACATCTCCGCAGCAATGTCCGCAAGATTCAAAATAGAGAATAAGACCAACTAATTAAGAAACAGCCAAGCCAAGAGAAATGGCCCTGAACTCACCTCATCCCAATCATGATCAGGGAAGCTCTCACTTGGATGCCTCCTCTGAACCCCCGCACAGTTCAACAGAATATCCACCTCTCGACCTTCCTTCACGATCGCGGGAATTATTCCCTTCACAGACTCTCGGTTGGCAAGGTCCGCAACATGGATCGATGCCTTTCTTCCCGTCCGACTAACGATCTCATCGCGAGTGCTCGTATCTTTTTCATCTCTCTGCAGAGAGGGGCAAGGGATTGATGCAAGTTAGTTGGGGTTTAGCTCCAGATATTTAGGCGCCGTATTCCAGGGGCCGTGTACTTGTTGAGGTGAGGGAGGAGGGGAGAGGGCAAGTTGCAGTTCTTCCATTAGTTTTCCAGGGTTGGATTCTCCGTCTTCCTCTGATATGAACACATAACGAGCGGAACCCATCCCTCCGTGCTGAATAGGAACAAGATGCAGATATAGAAGAGGCATAAAAGGGACGGGGGGGAAAGCAACGGGGTAGACTACGAGCATTCCTTGTCTCTACGCGCCGAGCAGTCTCAAGCCAAAGGTGTGTAACCAAAAGGAGTCAGTGGCCAGGCATCTCATCCGAAGACATTTCCAACAACGAGGCCCAAATGCTAGTGAGGGTCGTTGCAAAACAAGCATTTGTATACCATATAAATATCTATCCATCCTCAGAGATGGTAGATCGAATAGGCAATAATAGTAAAGCAAGATGCACGATGAGAAAAAACGACAAGATATGATGAGACAATGACGAAAAACCAAAGGCCATGCACATTAAATCACTCCAATTACAATTTCAATTGACAATAGACAGACACCCACAACCAAAGCCAGTAGTAGCTCGGTTTACATGAGAGAAATGCTTGCACAAAACCAGTAGCGAGCTCATTGAAACAGGAAATTGTAATAATACGTAAGAAAAATTAAATCCAGCTCAGTAATAAACTACTCACCTGCACAAGAATAATATCCGCCCCCGCTTCCGCCAATGCCATGGCCATCGCGCATCCAAGGCCACGGGTACCCCCAGTCACCACGGCTGTCTTCCTCACGAGCGAGAATAGCGAGAAAACCGGCCCGGCTGAGGGAAGAGATGCAGGGTCTTGCAATGGCTGTTGGGAGTCTATCATGATTGGCTGTCAATGGCGCCGGGCGTTCAGGGAAAAAAGCTTGATAGATTGGCTTTGTTATGTGAAGGAGATTCTTCAGAGGAACTTTAGAGAAGATATACGGAGTAAGTGGCCTGAAGAAGGGAATTTATGATGACCTTGGAATATAAATTTATCTTGTCCTCCTTCCAATGGGGATTTGGATCTGTTTTGAGCAAGATTCGGGGTTTTAAACTAACTTGTATGTGCTGTGATCGTCGGGTTTTGGTTCAGCTGCTGGTATTTAGTTTGTTGGTGTGTGAGGGCTTGAGCATCATTTATTTATTAGCTGAGACAGAGCGTACGTACCAGTTTATGAACCCTACAACTGAATATTATGGTCTCAACTAGGTCAGTGATTGATTGTTACAGAGAATTGTCGTCGGTGATACCAAAGAAATCGTTTGCCTTTCTTCTTGCTACCATTTCAAAAGCTGGCGGGGAGTAGATTAAGTTATTGAATATAAGGTTGTCTGTCCCCTTTGATTCTTCTGCGGAAAAGGTTTAGTTTTCTGTTGTTTGCGCAAAAACTCGGACTCTACACCAAAGCTTAATGATTAACGATATCATTACAGTCGAAATTCTATGTATCAGGAAACAAACAAGATAATTTCGCGAGAGTGGAACACACAACCTCAGCCAAAAAAAAGGCCTGTACGCCCAATGTGGGGGTGTGGCGCCAGATAACAGAAAGGGCGCAAAAACATGAAAAAGAAGGGCTGTCAATATAGAATGCATGATTTATTCCCCTGGAAAACTCCACCCCTGATAGAAATCACCTTTATTGCTTCTTCCCTCCAGTTCTCAAGTGCTTCCACTACCACATATCTATACCATCCTTTTTTGTTGAGACGAACCTAATCACCGAACCCGTATTATCTGCTGGAAATATATGCAGAATAAATAGCATTGAGGAAGAGAGACAGATACTCTAGATGTGTATATTATGAAAACTAATGTAAAAACAAGTATTTGTGAAGTGACAACCGCTTGAACAACTCTTGCAGCCACCTAGAAGCAGCAGGGTCAAGGAGACGAACCGGCAGAAAATGCAGACCGTAGAACCATGACCGGCCCCTCATCGTTTATCCGGGGACAAATAAAATGCCTATAACTGATCCTCCAGTGTTGTATGTAGGAACTCTAGAGATCTAATATTTCATCAGCTTGCTATGGAATTTCCAGCCCGATATCGTAACTAACCCGACCCGCCTATTCCACCATCCAGCACCAGTACAACATCAAGCTAGGTATTCCCTAGCCGCAAAAGTAACGGCTTCAAGAGGAAAACCATTTAGCCGCGAATCCTATTTCTGACCACCACGTAAATATTTGCGTGTTCTTCCAAGATAGAGATGACGCATCGTCTCAGTTCGGTCTCCATATTGACTCCGCAGATGTGTTTCAAGGTTGGAGGGTTTATCCAACACAGGAGGTTGATGTACCCCAGGGACTTAAACACGCCGCAGCGCCTTGTCTCACTCGATAATAGCAGTGGTAATGCCATTCACCTCAGTAATGATGTTCTGGGAACCATATTCTTTGAGGCCCAGGACGAGCACCCCAGTCACTGGGAGAGGGGGAGCGGTTGTGCTGTTGCTGCTACCATCACCGACGGGTGGGGAGAGGCATGATATTAGTGCCTGTTCTGAGAAGCCTGGGTCAAAGGATGGTATTGAAGTATGTTTTTGAATGATTGAACAACCCACAACTGGCAATTTATACGGATCCATTAAGGATAAGAGATGATCAAAAAAGGCATCGGAGATTCCGGTCATTCAACTTTGGCTGGTGTTTGTTGGCATCACTAAAGCTGAGAAATTTGAGATAGCATCATCAACGAGTTCAGACGCCAAACGGACAATGATAATAATAATAATAAGCGCTTCGAAAATAGTAAAGGGTGCCTGTGAAACGGAGGTGTCCAGCCTGTCCTGGTCTAGTATCATTGACAGATATGCAAAAATGGCAATGTCATATAAAAAGATGTGTTAAGCGTCTCTCCAGGGGTTTCTTGTCTCTAATCCAGTTGTCTCAGATTCCTAAGAAAATATATACTGGCTCGTGAGCTGAAGAAGATCAAGACGGATCGCGATGACATGTTTGACCCAATCAATGGTGGTTGCGTTAAGTTAGCCCCTAAGTTAGTTAACTTGATAGCAACTAATAACCGAGCCAAATAATTCCCCTACACTAGGCCTTGAAGCAACAGCTCTTAAGAAACCCAAGCCACCCAACAAGCAACCTCACTAAACAGAATGAATTAGTTATATCTTTAAAAGGAAAACCATTTCAAAACCATTTCCAGTCGAATAAAGAAAACCAAAGAGAAATGTGAGTACTTATCCCGGATTTTTTCTATTCTGATGATAACGCATTTTTCAGCCTCCTTCGCGATTCTTAGCTCTAAACAAAAAGCATAATTACTTCATTCTTGTTTACAAAGAAAGAAAACACAAACCAGGGCAGAGTTTTCTCCTGCTGAAAATTTTCAAAGCCTGCTTCAATCGCCTCGAGCGTGTGCGACCTTAAACCTTCATTTCAAAGGAAGTCCGTTCGTTTGGAAACCGCCTCTTGAATCGACGTTAAAGAAAATACAAAGTCTCTCCACCGACTTTTGCTGTTCATATATGCTATAGAAGATATGAAGAATCAAAAGAATAACAAAGAAATGCAGGCACTACGAAATTGGCCTGGGCGGTGAGCCCTTGCCATCCACACTACCCTATTCTGCATCTGCATCCGCATCCGCATATAATACGCCTGCGCATAGACGTACGTCAATTTATAGCCATGATTTTTTTTCTTTACTTTTCTTCTTGCATATGAGTCCGACCGAGCTCTTCATTTCGAATTCGGTTCTTTTCATCTCCTGCCGTGACGTTGAGGTGCGATAACTACAGCTTACATATTGATATAATTCATCTCGCAGATTAGCCAAACAGTGTGCTGACGACCACGACAAGATAAAATCACCAAAAATAAAATAAAAATAAAAATAAAAATACTAAAGACGGAATGAAAAAGAGGAATAACATGCAACCCACACCATTTGCAACCTCCAAAAGAATGATCCCAATCAATTTGTGGTCCTAGGTTCAAGCAATGACATTGCTTCCCAAACGGCGCCCGACAGAATGAGGAAGTTAGGGAAATTTATGCACATACAAATAGCCAGAAATAAATATCCTTCAGCCCCACGCAGCGATGCAGCAAAAACCGTCAGGAACCAAAAATAAAACAAGAAGCAAAAGAAAAACAAGCGCGCAGTCCGTTCCACTGAACTGCTTCCCGCTTGTCTGTGTCATTCCGTGCGCGCATAATTGCCATATCGGGAGTTGATGGCATCTGCTCCTGTTATGTATGTATGAACCCTAAGGATCGGATTCATGAGGTTCCCGAAGGTATTGGGGACGTGGCCTGGGCACATGAAATGCATTTATCTGCCACTTTTTATCAATTAACAATGGTTTAGATTCGAGAATGGGGTTAAAAGTGGAAGGTGGCATTTTCGAAGCGAGAACTGTGCTGTCAATGGATCAGGGAGGAATTACGTAGGAGAGTTAGCTATACGTTCCTGAGGTGCTTTTGCAGGTTAAGAGAAGATGTATCCATGTATGCTCATGTATAAGTGTTCATGCAATATATTCTCCGTCCAGCACACAGTAGATGGAGTATACCCACACGGAAGTCAGCTATCTATCTATATCATTCCGCGTTCGTTTATGGAGATTCAACCTACATACACCAGCATAATTTAGAGATACATTCGCCTCAACCCGACTGAAATCATCAACTCCAGCATACAGGTATACATGATACACAACCTATTCATGAACATGATACTCCGTATTAGCTAATCACTCTAGAAATCCCGTGAAGCCCTACCGGTCGGCATATGGCGTCTTATTGGACTCAAATGTAGATATTAATATCTCATCGTCGGCCTTTGAAATCTTTCTCAGTCGTAGTAGTTGTCCCCCGTGCCTTTCTATCTGAATTGCGTACACGATCTGCCTGTCTGCTGCTAGTACACGGAGTATTCTTTGGCTGGATTAATAATCTACGCATGTATATATGTATGTACTGTATACATGTGCAGTACATGTACACACATACATAATAGTTGTATGCTGTGGTTTTGCGGGCCAGGAACGAGGTACTACCGCACATACTTACAGCTACAGACCACGTAAATACAGCGGGCGGGAGAAAAGGGACCAAGTTATGTGATTTGTTTTCTATCCTACTAATGGTAGTCATATCAAGGTGTGTGGGTTCAACCTGGGAACGATAGGTATGAATGGCTTCTTAAGGCTGTCTGGGGAAGTAAGGAGGTTAAAGTAACACATAGGTTGCGAACTGATTCTACTCCGTATGGGTTGGTCATCCTCGACATTCATTCGGTAGCCCTGGAGGCTGACGGAAAAAAAAAACATAAAAGGTCTAATGAACAATGTGATTGGACCCCAATTGGTGAGCCTCGTCGCTTTTGGTAGCCTTGTCTAATTGAAAAGGGAGAAGAAGAAAAAAAGATACTAATAATGATTAAAATATGGGATTCACATCCATATTCCACTTTGAGTATTGAATTAGGTATATCATTCGATTTAACTCCATACTTGGGGGACAAGGGGAAAAGTCATGATTTTGAGACTTAGCTTGTCTTTCTTTCAATTTTAGGATGAATGAACACATAAACATACTAGTAGTTAACCTTACAAAAAGTCGAGTGTGATATTATGCTGCCGTTGGCCAAATCAAACCCTTCATCTTTGAGGTAACTATAGGCTCCTGTTCCATGCTACTACTACTGCTGCTGCCTCTGCTCCCGCTGCTATATTAGATTTTACTCATTCAATAGGTTCCCGATCATTTATTTATATATATCCTGTTTTTGTACCATCCAATCCAACCAGAGCAGTGCAACCTCATTTCGCCAGTCCCAGCATATAACTACATAAATATAGGGATATATATATATATATCCAACTATAACTGGACAAACAGGAAAGAATTCTTCAACACCTTTCACGTGCGTGGGGGTTGGAGTCTTCGAAGCAAGGTGAAAATGGGTTCGTGTGACTAGTCAGGACCGTTATTTTTCGTGCTGCATAACATATCACACTGGGGAAACACGGAGCCCGTCGAGAATGAAAGGATGGGAGAGGGCGGGGAGGAGTACGGAGTACGGACTCCGGACTGGGGGGAATGGGTTGGATGAAATGATGGTTGGTGTTAGGTTGCCCTATCTCGACTTGTACAGTAACTGCCTGCACAAGCAATGGTTGGGGAGAGTTTTAGCGGTTGGTGATGGGAGGCACGGAAACCTTTTTATTATTATTAGGTTTCTGTGTGCACGTTGAGCTGCCGCCAGGTGTAACTAACATCTGGGTTGGAGAACATGGAGGAGGAGACTTCAGATTGGAGTTAGTGAGTACGATCCGTATAGTTACTCCGTATAAAGGATTGTGGGGAGGCAAAGAAATAAGGCAAAAAATCTACATGGATTTTTCCCCAGGGGCCCCCTTCAATAACCTTTAGTTATCGTGGCGCCAGCGCACTGGACTTTATCAGAAAGTGAAAATAAAGGCGAGGCGAGATAATCCTTGCTAGCTAACAATCAATATGGACTCGAGTCTCGAGTGGACATGTATACTTTCCGATGAGCAACTTTTGGGTCCAAACCCACCAAGTCAAGCAGTGGCTGAATTATTTGCATAGTGACTTGACCCTTGACCCTTGGGAGTAGCGCTTTTAAACTCCCGCGTTTGCCAAAACGGAATGCGATGGACCGATGGTGCTGTAGGGAAATCTATTATTCCCTTTTTTCTATGTATCCTGCAGAGTTCGCGGGGGCGTGTCCCGCATGTGGTGCATTGACCTCGGAATGGATGCATCAGACGCAACAACGGGTTAGTTCTCCATATTAATATTGTATTGTTGGGATACTCCGTACAAAATGTTCAAATTCGCGACACCTATTGGCAGGTTCCGGAGCAGGGTATTATTGGGCAAACGATAGTAATTGGTGGGTAGCAATGACATCAACGGTCGGCATCAACTAGCATATAATAATAATAAAGGATAATTGTTCCCTTGCAGCCTTGCACACACACATCTGCTGTGATTGTCCATTCGGAGCTCCCCTCGCTCCTCGCTGGCGATACACGAAGTATCGTGAAAATCCCGAGGGGGAGGGGAGGGACGCACGGCATAATCGCATCGTACGTACAAAGTAGCTGGGCCGTTTTTCGGTGCGCTTGAAGAAAAGCTTGACCTGGAGCTGGAGCTGGCCCCTTTCCCTATATCACCCCTCTTTCTCGTGAGAATTTTATTACTGAGGAATCAGGATAGCCAAGAGCCCGTTGGGATCCGGCAGAGGCGCACCCCAAAGAGCATGGCAAAGCGGCCTGTCAGCCCGCCGATTCATTCAATGAAAGTCTTCGAGCCTAAAAAAGGAAAGCCAATTCTGAAAATATGGGCTTCGGTGCTCTGTCGATATGGTGGTGCCAACATGAGAACCTTATATATTAATTGCGAACCAGGCGACGGAAAGACGTTTAAAAGAGCACCAAATGGATGGATGGATTCATTCAAACGTAGCCACGTGACCGCTCCACTGAATACCATCTGGCATTTGGTTATTAGCTAGCACGGCCCTGCCTTTGGCTCATTTAGATCGAGATCTGGATTTTTCTTTTCCTTTTTTCAACGCTCGAAAGTGGTTGGCGGACATGACACCCGGAACGCCAGTATTATTTCTGTTATTCTGCATGAAAAGCCCGCAGGAAAAAAAGTAAAAGAAATATCGACAGGCCAGTGTAACACAGGGCTGTTGATTCAGTTCTCTATCAACGCCATTATACTCCGTACAGCAATTTTTTTGGGTCCTCTGACCACGGGTATTTGCTGGTGGCTTGTTGGGCAGGCCTTGGACCTGGAGAAGGTGGTGATGGTGATGGTGCGGGAACTATTTTCTTTTGGCGCCTGAAGATTGGGAGGACACATTTTTTAGGCAGAGGCCAAAAGTACTACTGTATTGTACAGTACATGTACTGTACTTATTCAGAGCGATCCATGCACAGCCATTCAGCGGTACAAATTGCCTATGTTGGCATGGTGAAAAAAAGAAATATGCTTTTGAGGGTGCCGGATATTGCTGTATAACCCACCCCTCGACAAGACAGCAAGTCGAATAAAAGTAAACTCAAAATGAAGTTTTATGTTTGGCTTGATGTTGGTTTCTTAGTTATTCTTCAATCATATTTTATATGGGTAGGAAAATGGGTTGGATGTTGTCTTTTTAAGGATTTTCGCATTTGAGTATTTAGGTAGCCTTGGGATTAGTTAATTCGTTAGGTTTTAGCGTACTTTGCTAGGGTACAGGAAGGGCACGGGCGAGGGCTCTTAGCTAGCCTCTAGCCTAGGCCCTAGGGCACTCCAGGAGTCCAGCCTATCTCCTGCCTACCTCCAGGGCAGCCAACCGCCATCTCCCGGGGGTTTCATTGGCCTGGTCTAGGTGTTGGACCCACCGAAGCTCGCCCGTAATCCCTAACTAGCAGCTACTAACCAGTCGTCATTAATTTAGGGGGCTCCCTGGCTCCCTGGCTCCCGTCTGGCTGCAGCAAACCCCCGGCTAGGACTCCCCACTTACGGCTAGTGTGGGGAAGAAAGACACCCAGCATGCTCATTATCTACGCAATACGCAATCTACGTACCGATTATTTCTTTCGAGTTTCCAGTCGCCCGCCACCACTAGAGTCTAGTTACCACTCTGCCACTCTAACTAGTCTAGTTATCACCGATGCATCTCATAACGGACCAGCATTCCCCCTTGCTGACCTGGGACTGCTGATCGTGCGACTTTGCACCCAGCATCTTGATGCGCAACCGCACAGCACAGCGCAGCAAAGGAAACTCCCGCCCAATGCCAAGACGGACCACCGCATCTCCAGCAAAGAAGCGAGGGCGAAGGGGAAGCCAAATGCTGGCTTAATGCCGGCGGTTCGCAGCTCGAGTTGAGAAGGGGACTTGTTCTGTGCTTTTTCTTATCCTTAAGCAGCCATGCTCTCCACAGCTGTCCACAATGGCGTAACCAAAAAGGTTACAAAACCCAAGTTGAAGACCCATTCCGAACACCTCATGAAGCGCGTCTCGAGAGCTTGTTTGCACTGTCGTCAGCGCAAATCTAGATGCGACTTGTAAGTTGGGATGAGAGTCTCTGGAGTTCGGTCGAATAGGCACCACCTGTTTCTCATCATTCGCACTAAATATCCCCTTCCTCCCCCGAAAACGTGCAGATATTTCGACACGGGAGACAGTTCTTAGGGACGAGCCCACCTCTGACTGACTGATTTTTGGCGTATAGGGGCAGTAGTGGAAGTCCGGGAACTCCGCCTTGTCAGCGTTGTGTACGAGACCATCGTGAATGCGTCTTGGGCAGCTCAAACAGAGGGGGTCGCCGTGTCCGCAAGCCAAAAATCGCCAATCTAGAGATGAATTCCAATCCCTCCCCCACCAAAGTGATGCAGCTGGCTCCGAGCGGTGCCTCTGTTCCCCCAGACCCCCATTCGTTCCCACAGGCGTATCCATCAGATCACTATGGACGATCAGATCCACCCACCACCTCCACGATCAATATAGACGACGACGATTCCGCTTCAACCACTGACAGCGCAATCGGATCCGTTCCACGGAACCCGTCAGACGCATGGCAGTGTCTGACAAATGTTGCCAAGCGAGGCGCAGAAAGCGCAAATCTCGATAAAGCGGGAGATCATTACTCCGAGTCTACAAGACGTGTTAGACTAACTGGTGCTGAAGAAGAGGAGCCTGAGCCGGGCATCAAGGCATATCGCCTTATCAAGAACAGGTCCCTCACCCGTGAGACCGTTTCGCAGCTGGTGACCCGTTATGCAGAGAATTTCCATCCATACCTCCCCCTTGTCCCACGAAAATACTTTGATCCCGCTGCGCTGGAATCATTTGCGTCACAGGAGAAGCATCTGCTTACCGCAGTCCTTACCATTGCCTCAAAGGACCTTGTAGAGACGCCTCAGGTTCACGAGGTTTGCTCCAAGTATATGCACGAGCTGATATCTGGCATTGCTGCTGGTGCAGATTGTGATGTCGAGGCAGTCGAGGCATTGTTGATCCTCGCTGAATGGGAGCCACAAGGGCTACGGCCGAAAATTGAAGCGGTAGGGCGAGGAGAAGAGGATAGAGCAGCGTGGATGCATGTTGGACTGGCTCTACGCTCTGGATATTTCCTTGGGCTCGATCGCACTTCTTTTAGAGGTGACCCCGCAAACGACGCGCAAAGCGATGGACGCAAGCGACTAGCATGGACTAGCTGCTATATTTCGGATAGATTGATATCCGTTCGCATTGGAAGAGCATTTTGGTCTCGGGGTCCTGGCCCTATGACGGGGCTTGTTAGCAAAGACTTCCCGTCTTTACAGCCTCTCACTTCAGCTGATGAAGATTACGCGAAGATTTTCCAGGCTCTTTTGGATCTCACACAGCTGTACGGGAACGTTCATGATGTCCTTTACTCGGGGATGCGCACGAGCAGTCAAATGATGTTAATGGGGGACTATGTGAAATATGTGGACGATTTTCGCAATGCCATTGATCGGTGGAATCGGATTTGGGGCACATTGACTTGTAAGTCCACCTCTCTCGCCCCCCCACTTGACAGGTCGATTGGTTTATTTGCTGATGCATAAACCTACAGGCTCTCCGCACATCAAAGTGACTCTGCAGATGTCTTACGAATATCTGAGGCTGTACACGAACGCGTTTGCATTCCAAGCGGCAATTTCTCAGGCACTCACCTCCAAACCCAAGGGAGACGCTCCTAGTCAGAGAGAGCATCTACGTGCAGCATTTAGCAATGTTGCATCCATGCAGGACGCCCGTTTTATATACGCATCGGTTGATGCAGCGAAATCTTACCTCACCATTTTGAATAACTTTGTTGATCCCGAGAAGCATTTACATTTCATGCCGCTAAGATATTATCTGTAAGTTTTTGCTTTCCTTGTCAATTGGCTGTTTTGGGTATTGCCTCTGACACCCTTTTGAATTACAGATATAGCATTTATGCCGCAGTATTTCTATACAAGGTAATGATTTTCAACGATTCTTAACTTTCTTTCTATAAGTTTAGATCTGGCTCGTTAACGCTTCTCAATAGGCCAGGTCATTTGGAGTAATGAATGCTCAAGAGGAGCAAGCCGTACGGCATTTAATAAACCTTACGACAGATAGACTCCATAGAGCGAGTGCTGGACCCGACGACATCGGCTCCCGCTATGCTCGACTGCTCGAGCTTCTCTGGAAACCCAAGTCATCGTCATCATCATCCAACCACGAGCCGCAGCGCAAGGACGAAAGTGTCCCGACAGGAACAGTCCCAAATAGACTTCCAGAACAGACATATATGCAATATTCGCCGATGAACGACTTCTCCTGGCTGGATCTAGAGGCTGTTGGCGATTATGTCTCCGGATACCCGATCGTCGGCCTGAATTCATTTCCACATCCTAATCCATATCCGTCAACTTCAGAGGCCATTTGGCCCGTTCAGAATTGGCAGGTCGATCTTAACGGCAACTTATTATTTTGAGCTCTGGTTATTTTCTTATTGTCTTTGCGGGAGGCCTTTTATTTGAGACTGCTTACTCTAAAAAGATTGGAGCTGGTTTATATGATAAGGCTCCGGCCCCGGCCTATTGGGTCCTGCTCGCGTTAGTTTCCTCTTTGGGAATAATGAGGGGTCGGGTATGCGGGGGGAACCTTCCGCATTTCGGTAATACGTTATAGCTTATTGCGACCACGATGAGACGCCCTGCCACTTGTTTGTGTTTGGCATGCGTGCTGTCTAGCCAAATATCTCCAAACACCATATAGGTGGTGGATAGGTCTTCCTATCTACCTGGACCCTAACACCACTCGAAACCATGGCATCGCTTAATGAAATTGAAGGCCGTTTGGCTCTCATTACTGGAGCTTCTTCGGGGTCAGTAGTTTTCTGCCAAGCTCCAAACTGCTTCCAAGCAGAGCACCCTCATCAATTAGTATATTGACGGGCAGCCTTGTTCCGGTCTCAGAATAGGTGCAGCATGTGCTCGTAGGCTTGCCAAAAGAGGCGTTCATCTCGCCTTAACTTACTCTAAAAACATCGACGGCATGTGCGCCGTACTTGACTCCGTCAAACAGCAAGAGCAATCAAGCGGATCACCCTTACGCACTTCAATACATCAAGTGGACGTTGCCGTCCCCGAACAGATCAGTCGCATGTTCCAAGAGATTGAGCAAGAGCACAATCAAACTCCGGACATCCTCGTGTCAAATGCAGGATATAGCAAACGTATCCCACAGATATGGGATATATCGTTGGAGGAGTTTGATTACACAATCAATGTAAATTTGCGGGCGTCGTTTATTTTAGTAAAGGGCGTGGTAGAGCGGATGAAAGAGCAGCGGTGGGGACGGATTGTGTTTATGGCTTCCATAGCAGGATATGGAGGTGGGATTAACGGATGTCGTATGTTTTGGCCAGTTCCGCTCCGTTCCCCAGTTTACGAAAACTGGATTTTATTTGTTGTTCTTATAATGATTTGTCTCTAACCCATTCACAACAAATAAAATAGACTACGCAGCCTCCAAGGGTGGCATGACTGGCATGATGAAAAACCTTTCCACCCGCCTTGCCGAATATAATATCAGCGTCAACGACGTTGCGCCGGCTATGATTGGTGAAACGGGTATGATTCCCAATGCGCAGGCCATTCCGGAAGTTGCAGTAGGTATCCCATTAGGCCGATTGGGAACTCCGGAAGAGGTTGCGAATGTGGTGGAGATGTGTGTTCAGACGGGTTATTTAACGGGGCAGAGTGTGCTATTGGCTGGGGGGTTGAAGTGAAGGTGAAAGAGTTATATTATTTATTTTCTCTCGTCCTTTTTTTCATGTTGATGATTCGCATGTTAGTGCGAGCGGAGTGGAACTGATGGTCAGGCACATGTACTGGATATGTACATGTACATACGTAAAAGGGTATTTGATACTTTTGTTTCGTCTTATATTGTTGCCCATGCACAAGCAGCCGCATTCTATGGATACGTTAGACAAAACCCCTTGTGATGAAAGCATGCTAGATATTCCCCTGTCCATAAAGTCTACAAAGCATTCCAAATTCAAAATGCTAACAAAGCCTGCCCCCCCCAAATACACGTAGGCCGTACTCCATAAATTCATAGCCCACAAGCAATACATTCCATCGCAAGGGCATCCCATCCACCTACCTCCCGCGGCCCTCCTCTTCCGGCCCAGAAACAACCACAACTTTAACAACTGTCTTCCCCTGCTCATCCATCCCCATCCCCGCCAACTCAAACGCCCTAACCCCCTCTTCCAACCGCACACAATGCGTCACCACCTCCTCCGCCACTCCCTGAAGCTTCCCACTGCCCATCAAGGCCACCGCATCCGGATACCCCCGGTCAGCATACCGAAACACACCAATAAGATCGACCTCACGCAGCGCCGCTGCGGACAGGGGTATGTTAGGCTGCGGCTCCCCGCCCATACCAATCTGCACAACCACCCCGCCAGGTCCGGTAGCATAGATCCCCGTGCGTATGCAGCTAGCAACACCTGTGCAGTCATATGTACGACTGAAACCGTAGGGGAGGGAGAAGGTGTCTAGGATCTGCTGAGCCGTCTCCGCTTCCGGCTGTTGGCTGGTTGTCGAGCATGGTTTGGAGAGTAGATATGTCCGTATCTTCACCTGGGGGAAGGGGAGGGACGCAGCAATGTTTAACCTTGCCTCGTCAATGTCGGCGACGACGAGGGTGGTGAAATGTTGTGTCGTGGCCAGTGCGGCGGTGAGGAGGAGGCCGATGGCGCCTGCTCCAAAGATAAGCGCGGCAGTCTCTTCCGCAACCTCAGTTGCGTACAGCGCTAGGCCCACCGTATCCAAACTGGGTGGGTCCGAACGGCGGATCGCGTGCAGACATACCGCCAACGGCTCAATCAACGCGCCCTGCACATCGCTAATGTGCGCTGGCAACTTATGGCACATGTGCGCGGGGTGATTTGTCACTTCCATCAGAGTACCGTCCAGGTGCGGGAAGGTCTTTGCAGAGCCCCTGAAGCGAAGACTGCGGCATATATTGTAACGTCCTTGTATACAGAGGGTGCAGTCCCTACATGGCAAGCCGACTTCGAGAGCCACGCGGTCACCAACCTGGAAGGTGGGCAAAACATCTCGTCCGATGGCGGTGACTATTCCTGCTGATTCGTGGCCTAAACAGAGCGGGGATCTCACGATGAAGTCACCATTCCGCCCATAGTTATAGTAATGCAAGTCTGAGCCACAGAGGCCGGTGGCGCGGATGGTGATTTGGAGTTCGCCGGACTGGGGTGGTGGAGTTTGACGGGCCTCCTGGGGTGAATGTTAGCGGATACGGTTTTCCTTTTTGTGTGTGGGTTTGTTGATATAAATGGGGATTGATAAAAACGGTCGTAACCAGTAAGTAGTACGGGAGTAGTCAGAGGTGGTGACGTACCAATCGGAGGTCTTTGGCGCCGTGAAGCACAAGGGCATGGGAGAGGGTGGCCATAGTTAAGTGTTTCTGATTGTGAAAATATATATTTCTCTCGGCTATGATAGCAAATTAATAAATGCAATAGTTCAAAGCTATTCAGTGGCGCGCATCAATTTGTTTAGTTTGGCATGTACGGTGACATCCAAAGGGGGGGGTTAATCTTTATATCTGGTTAGTGCCAGGGTAAGGAGGGCATGTTGGCGAAAAAGCAAATAGCAAATGTCAGACTTACTTCCTTTAATCAACCATCATGGGCTAAATTATACGAATGGTAAGCTGACTTTTCCGAATGTCGCTGCGTTTGTTCGGTATGAAGTCTCATTCAAGCGTTTGGTTATACAAAAACGGAGATGTTCTAGTTAGCTAGCTAACTATAACATGGAACTTGCCAACACAAACGATGCACAAAGACTTGCGGGGTGCCGAAACTTCTCCAGAGCTAACATTAAACCCCACTAGTTAGTTACATAGTTAGTTAGCCGATATGACGGCGACAAGCGCTTGAGCTAATATTTTACAGTGGGAACTTCCAAATATCCATGCGCAAATGCCAGGTGGAATTAGGGTTGAAGTTCCAATAAATAGTTAGGGCTAGAGCTAGGGTTGGTTAATAAGCAATTAGATATTCAGGTTGTCGATTGCCGACTCCGCATATCTTCGGTTTGATTCAGGGGGGCGAACTTTTTCCATTATCTGACAAGCCCATTGCAAGAAACTGGGGGAAACGGGGGAAGAAAAGGCAGAACACTCACAATTGTATCTCTGTAACTATAATAATGCTATCTATCTGGCTTCCTCCCGTCTCTGCTCCAGTCCTATGCCTCCAACTCGCATTTGCCTTCGCTTGATATTGCATAGCATCCCTACTGGCTTAATCGATATTAAACATTCCCGGGCGCAAGAAGCCTATTTTCAATTGCCGATACCCTGGATCATAACTAGCCAGACTTATACACACTAAAATAGCTAGTTACTGGATAGTATCTGCTGGTTCCGCCGTTGCGCGGGCTTGGCCTTTCGCCCCTAAAACTCTCACTAGCTGAACCCTTAATACGGGCCAAACCCGATATCTCTTGCTCGCTGCGTCCTCCTGCGCTCTCATCCACAAAACAAATTTACCTCTAAGTCAAATACCGGATATATCAATGGATAAAGGAAGAAGCCAGCCATGATGCTGCCTCGTTAGCCTTTGATCCAATTCCAGGGTTGTTCCACTTCTCTCTGGCAATGCCATAAATACGACCGATGGGCGCGCGATGAATCGAAGTATGTCACTCCCATCCTCCCACCTAGATATCTATCCAACGACCTGTTCTATCTATCTCGCATTGCTCTCGATTTCGCCCTAGCCATCCTGTCGGGTTTGTCTTTATTCCGTCAGTTTTACATATTATTCATTTTTCCGCGCTGCTCGCAAAAGTCCAAGATTCAGGAGCGAAAGGAAGCCATCGCGGTAAGACTTTTGGAGTATATATATATATAGTATATACGCCCTTCATATAACTCTTCCACTGATCCTGGCCATCTGACACTCTTGGTGAGTCTATACGGGTTGGATTCTTTTGAGGTTGAATTGCTACTGACGTTGATACCTAGTGATACACGGTCTTGAACACCCAATGAGCCGACGAAACCCTTTTGTCACCACCAATTGATCCAATTCTCAAATTACAATGTCGCAACGAGCAGTCCTTCTGATAGGGAATATCGACCACTGTTATGGCAAGTGGACGGAGTTATCCTCTATTGTTTTTCAGCATGTACGCGCAGCTTTTCTCTTCCCCCTCTTTCTCCTTATTTTGGATCGCTTCTCTCCTATGCCATTTTTGAGCTGCATGAATCATTTATCACGGCCTCGTTAAAACACCGGCCCCCTGAAAAGAGACGTTGTGTTACTCAGAGCTCGCAGACGTTACGAGGCATTTATCGTCCCATCCCGATTCGTTTTGCTGTTCCATTTTCTGGTCTTGAATTCCTCCTCCCTTTTTTTCTCTTGCGTCCTTTGTCTCTTTGACGCGGACAGGAAGTGCGCATTTCATGTCGCATGAGCCAAGCCAAAATGGAAGGGAAACGGGAGGCTTCCCCACGGGTGGCGTCTACGAAAGCCCAAAAGAGCGATAACTTTAGACGACAAGGATATGCTTGGTATTTCAATAGGGCTGCTCTCGTTCAGCCGCGCAAAAAAGACCAATATTGCAGTTATGTTCCCATTTCGACTAGCTCTTTCATGCTCATGCAGATTGTGGCGCGGCGCTGGTTGCATGGCCGTGCTCCTAGCCCGGAAGGGCAATGATCATTTATATGCCATCTTCCTCTGTCGTCTTCTATGCCCCCTATGTTTTATTCTTTGTTGGTCACATGTCTTGCGTCTTTGTGTGACATGAAACCGGGGGGTTTGATCGATCGAGGAAGAGAAAAAGCAAATTAAAAATTAAAAAAAGAAGAGATAACGCTGACAGATTGCAGGAATATTGTCAGGGAAACCGGGCTGAGTTCATTGCCAATTGCAAAGCGGGAAATACGACAATGTGGTCGCGATATACCGATCGAACGAATCGGTGAAGGTAAGCCCATGTTCCATCGCGTTTTTTTAATATGTTTTTGAAAATTGGAAAGAAACTCGGACATGTTGTTTATCGGATGTTCGTGCAGAGGAACATTCTTTGTGGAAGTTCATGCATTTTGGCAGCTTCCCCGCACTGATAACGTATGTTACACACGATATGCAGGTAACCGGTCCTTTCAACACCGAGATTCTCGATGTACTCCCGAGCACAGTTAAGTTCATATGCCACAACGGGGCAGGATATGACAATATCGATATCGCAACCTGCACAAAAAAAGGTACGTTTGGTCATTATATCTTTATTGCGTCCATCTCTCACTCATTAACGGCCTGTGGAAATATTAATCGCTTAAATACTCGGTATAGGAATTGATGTTTCCAGTACACCCCAAGCGGTCGATCATGCTACCGCAGACACTGTAATATTCCTGATGATCAGCGCGTTAAGACAAGCGTGGATTCCATTATCCGCTATTCGAGCAGGTGAGCTTATATTTCGCTATATTCCTTTTCCGGTGCCTAGGCTACAAGATCAAAAGCTGACCATCCTTTAGGAGAATGGCGAGGCAAAACGGAGCTAGGCCATGATCCCCAAGGGAAAGTGCTAGGGATCCTAGGAATGGGAGGGATCGGAATGGTATGTTTAAGCCATCCCCATTTGTGGCATATGTCGACAAAGAAAAGTGGCTGAATGGCTAAATCGTCCTTGTCACTTCGTAGGAAGTTGCCCGTCGTGCCAAGGTCTTCGGAATGACAGTTATCTATCATAATCGAAATAAAGCCAGCCCAGAACTTGAGGGAACCGAATACGTTACGTTCGATAGTCTCCTTTCGCGATCCGATGTCCTTAGCCTCAATTGTACCTTGACGGATGATACTAGGCATATCATCGGGGCACCTGAGTTCGCAAGGATGAAAACCGGCGTGGTTATTATAAACACCGCGCGTGGCGCTGTGATGAATGAGAAAGCGCTTGTGGCAGCTTTACAACAAAATAAGGTAAGCAACTAGCCACCAAAAACATGGCATCCAAACCTTCGATTCTGATACACGTATTAATAGGTCGCATCTGCCGGCCTTGATGTCTTTGAGGACGAGCTCAAAATCGAAGGGGCTTTGCTTAAACATCCGAGGGTCATGCTGCTCCCCCACATTGGGACTTTCACGTACGAGACGCAAGAGAAAATGGAACGGCTTGTCCTTGACAACTTAATGTCGTGTCTGCAGAAGGGCGTCTTGCTCACTAAGGTTCCTGAGCAACTGAATGTTACTCGTTAAAGGAAGCATACTAGCATAAACCCGCTGCGGCTCCTGGGGAGGAACTCTTGGAGATTAGTAGTATTGACCATTCATGAGGATTTAATGGTTTCACTCTTCTGTCATTTTAGTTTATCTGTTTTGAGTGCATTGAAAGGATAATAATAACAATACTGTTGCTGATCTCAGCTGCATGGTTACATCCACACTCTTCGTCGTGTTCGTGTTTAAAGAATCTTGGACTCAAGTCCTTTGTAGATAGCATTTCAAGAGTGAAGCATTGCGAGGGATGGTATCCGTGTCGTATTCAAACTGCAGGTCAACATTGCGATCAATTGACTGCTCATCACCATTGAAGTTTGTTCAACATAGGGGAATAATCTTGACGAATCTTGCCGATGTTCGACTAGTCCCAAAGTAATCTAGCGTTAGGGCTGGCCACCACCACACCTTTCCCAATTGGGACTCGCTTAGCAGTACGCCTCACAGTGCTGCGACTTGGGCGGAAAAAGGTAAGGCCACACACGCTGACAACAAGGCAAAGCTCCACCGGGTCGATTTCTTCATCTCATCTCAACAACCAACCCGACGACGAGGACCATCTTTCACCACGACAACTCTATCAAGATGGTGAGTTCCCCTGTTGCCATATTCCCCTTTGCGTCGCGATGGCTACCGTTTTTCAATTTCCCGGTCGATCTGTCGCAATATGTTCGCTGGGGAATGCAACTCCGCACAACACAAATTTCTTTCCAGAATGCTATAGAACCGTCATACTAACTGGTATCTCGACGTTCAGGTCCGCTACGCAGCCCAATCGATCCCCAACGCGAAGAGCGCCCGCTCCCGCGGCTCCTATCTGCGTGTCAGCTTCAAGAACACCCGCGAGACCGCACAGGCGATCAACGGATGGAAACTTCAGCGCGCTGTCGCTTATCTGGAGAATGTGATGGCTCACAAGGAGGCTGTTCCCATGCGAAGATATGCTGGTAGCATCGGTCGCTGCGCGCAGGGTGAGTTTTTTGCTACAATTCTTCCTTTTTTTCGTTTCTTCGTTGGTTGGTTTTTCTATGGTGGGAGGGATATGGAAAAGAAGGGAAAATAGGGATGTTTGTGGAATAGGAATGGAGTGAATGGCATGAGGAATTGGAGGGAATATACGAGATTATTTTTTAATTGTGAAAGAAGAGATGGATATGATTTATTGAACGGAATCCTTGTGGTGGTTTGGGATAATTCGGGTTGTTGAATATTGCTTTGCTAGGGCAGAGAACTAGGGTCGAGAACGAGCAACGAGCATCGAAAATCAGCATTTTGGCAAAAGATATCTATACTAACCGATTTTTCTTGTGCTATACAGGAAAGCAATTCGGTGTTTCCAAGGCCCGCTGGCCCGTCAAGTCCGCAGAATTCCTCCTCTCCCTCCTCAAAAACGCTGAGGCGAACGCCGATACCAAGGGTCTTGACACTGGCAACCTCATTATCCAGCACATCCAGGTCAACCAGGCTCCCAAGCAGCGACGACGCACTTACCGTGCCCATGGTCGTGTATGTTAATTCTCTCTCCGCGCCACCGCATCGGTACCTTTCCCGGCATACATATAAAACTAATTCATGATCCAATCTCTAGATCAACCCTTACATGTCCAACCCATGCCACATCGAGCTCATCCTCACTGAGGGTAGCGAAGAAGTCCAGAAGGCTCCCACCGACGTCAGCAAGACTAGACTTTCGTCGAGACAGCGGGGCGCTCAGATCCGACGGGCCATTACTGCAGCATAGGTGAAATAAAACAAATAAACAAACAAAGGGAATAAAAAAAGCGGCGCATTTTGGCATTGTAGCTACTTCTTTTTGCTTGTTTTTTTAAACAAAAAGGTCGATAAAGACATAAAGACAAACCTTATCATGCTGTTTTATTTAATGGTAGCGAGTTCTTTTTTTTTCACTCTCTCTTTCTCTCGCTTCTAATTTCATCCCTGTGTCATTGACATATCCTCCTCCCTCCTATATTCTCGTCTGGTATTTTTCCTCGGGTGTTTTTCCCTCTCTCCTAGCCTCTCTTGATGGTTGATGACCCGGGATGAAATGGAATTTTATTCGTTCTTACTTCTGTTCTACTCCGAGTAGCCACCTTGAATTGTGTGTGTCGTAACCAAGTCGATGTTGAAACGTCTGATGTGATATGCTTCGCCGTGGCTCCTATGTACACCCATAATCATGGCGGTGAACTGGGCTACTAGAAGCTAAGGGATGGTTCAGCTAATTTTATGTCAGATCTGCATCTCTCATTATCCCGATCAAACGGGAGGCACGAGTACCACTTGACAGAACGAAAGATATTTCTTGTTGAAGAAATCTGATTACACATTTCCAATGCCTCTGGCTACTAACGCCCAGCGGATTGACCAGGACTGCCAGCTTTGAATCTTTTTACAAAATGCTCACCACCAAATATATATCTCTCATCGTGTCTATAATAATTGCCGCAGGCAAAAGCGACCATCTCTATACATACGCGCGGGCATTCAGGATTAATGACAATATGAACCTACACCTACCCAGTGTTTCATTCAATGCTCATGGAATCTGCCTGTTTGTATACTTTGCGCCTGTACTCTGCTTTGACATCCGCCCTCTTTAACCCCTCATCCACCTTGGGGATAGAGCGCCCTGGAATCAGGGGTATTTGTCACTTTGTATCTGTAACGGATTCGTAGATGGAGCTGATCGATGCCTGTATGGGCAACAGGTATACACAAGAAAACAGCACAAACTTGTTGCTAATGTAGACATGTTAAGAACAAAGAGGTTGCCTTCCTGCAGCGCTCCCACAAAAATCAATCATCTAATATACCAGGTCTGATCTTCGTTCTCCATGAAATTTTTAAATATATATATATTTGTTGGAAGAGGCCAATGGACAGGACACCCTTTTATCCTTTTACCCCATATTTATCTACAACCGCCAAGATAACTTCTTTCTAGTAAGGGTTCTCAGAAGAGCTATTTGTTTTTAGGTTCACGTTTCATATTTTTCTTCCCTTTTTCTTACAAATATGAATTGTGCCATGTCAGGTTCAGCCCTACATAAAGGCTCCAAATACTTTCACCAAACTATGGCGTAATTCCCGCTGTCTTTGATGCCTATGGCTTAAACTATAAAATCATTATTCTCTCAAGTACCGGTGCCTTTATATCTATATCTCATATTAGAATACCGTTATGAATTCTTTTTAATACTCCCAATTAGGGTAGTAGTCGGCTTCCGCATGAAGCTGTTTTCGCAGAAATTGACCAAATTTCACTTTTGCAAGCGGCTATGAGAGAGCATACCTAGTCTCAATGACGAATTGATGGCTCATGATTATCGTGGTCTGAGATGTTACTGGGACGTTACTGGGACGAGAAGTCAGTTTTATCTCAGCTTTTGAGTAGTAGGGCACCTCATTATTACACATGTGTTTTGCACGAGGCGCGGACATTGGCTTCTTTGTGTAATCTGTGCATTGATACATGATGGATAGATATATGTGTGCGATTTATGCTACTGGATTATATCCAAAGGAAACCCCTGTGAGCGTAAAAACCTCAAAGATTTCAACTCATCCATGGATGATGTCATGGGAAGGAACAAAACCTAAAATAAGCTTAAAAGTGCCAAGACTCAAGAGTGGATCTGGGGTAATATATTCTAGGGGTTCAACAGCTGACAAATTTTGAAGCATTCAGAATAGCGGAGGAAAACGGACCATCGATGTAGTATCGTAGCCCAAATGATCTTTCTGTCACATTGCCCAGTCCTCAAATGAGTATGTACTTCTTCTTGAAAGCCCAGAGGAAAATGCAGACCAGCATTCAAGAGTTTCCCATTCAACTGGCCAATCTTCGTTAGTGCGAGGGCACTATCATTTGATGACTATAAGACGGTTTTTCCATTCGCGTGACGTGGGAGATTCGAGGAAGGGCGGTAGGTAAGGCAGTCAACAACAGTTGAGTGTCAGTCAATATTTTACCTACCGTATGAGGCCTAGTTGCTAATATGAACTACCTAGGTACTAATTTGTTGATTTGAGGGTGCAATCGCCCTGGAGAGTGTGCCCCTCTCTAGAGAACATTTCTTCTTGAAGCAGAAACATCGAACACATTTGGTCAGTCAAAATTTCCCATTGGATTCCCTGCCATGTCGTATTTCCCCGAGGCCTTGTTTCTTCGTTTCTCAAGCCTGCACTTGTCCTTGACTTTGCTCCAAGTCAGATTACCTGTTCTCTGGCACCCCACAAATGTCGGAGGACGTGGGGATTTATCCCCCGAACCTCTGCGGGGTGAAAGGCGGAGAATTTCAACCATTGGTTCCTGTCAGTGTGACCTGCATGCTAGCTACTGTTATCTGAGTCTTGCCTCAGAGAGCTATAGGCACCCCCACGCCGGGGATCGCCGCTAGCATTTAGCTGCATATAACTACCTGGTCATGTAGTTTACTTCGCTGTGGTACATTCCATTGAATGAATCGCGAATCGCGATGCTCTGCGCTCTTGACCATTTTCGCGTAACCTCTGCTATATAAAAGGTCAACTTTGCCTTGAATTCTCGATGTAAATCCAAGCAACAACTGCCGCCTTATCATTTAGGCTTTTATCCATGTGCAGAAGCAATGATACGTCAAATTTTACCTTTGCTTCTCACTGCTGCCTCGACACTTCAGACCCTCCCACCTGTGGAATGGCCTGGCAGTGAAAACACACCCAGTTTTGGCTTCTCAATTTCTGCAGCCCCAAAGATAGTATATATTAATGAGAAGTTGTCGGAGCGAAGTGATGAGAATGGATTAACTCTTATCGCCATCCGGATATGAAATTGCAGAAACCTTTCTCTCGGATCTGGAGCAAGTTACGGGTACAAAATGGACCCTTGAGCGCATAAAGGAGGTCCCGGAAGATGCCAAAGGTATTATACTGGGCGTATTCAGACAAGATGCTGACGCATTGACTTACGAGGATGGAACGAAGACGGAGGAGGCCTATGAGCTGGAGATTAAGGATGACAATGTGTTCATTGGAGGAACCGATGCCCGTGGCATGTATTGGGGCACTCATACCTTTCTACAATTATTGCTTGTACACGGCGAAAAGGAGATTCCCGCTGGCCGCATTGTCGATGCTCCGTCTTATGCAACCCGTGGATATCTGCTTGACGTGGGACGGAAGTGGTACTCGCCATCCTTCCTAAAGGAACTCTGCACGTATGCATCATTCTTCAAGATGTCCGAATTCCAATACCACAATAGCGACAACTATCCTCTGAATCGCGGACGTAATGAGACATGGAATGAAGTCTACTCGCAATTTGCACTGCATCCGGAGAGCGAGGAATTACACGGCATTGTCCAGCGCGCTAATGAAACATTTTCTCGGGCGGACTTCGAAGATATGCAACAGCATTGTGCGCGCCGTGGTGTCACAATAATATCGGAGATTGAAGCACCCGGACACTGTTTATTCCTCACCAAATGGAAACCAGAGCTTGCATTAGCGAAGAAGGACCTGTCAAATCTAACTCACCCCGAATCAATCCCCCTTGTCAAATCGATCTGGGCGGAATTTCTCCCCTGGTTCCAGACAAAGGAAGTGCACGCCGGTGCCGATGAATACGATCCCACCCTTGCGGACGACTACATCCAGTTTGCCAACGAGATGGCCGAATTCGTTAAATCGACATCTAGAAAAGATATCCGTATCTGGGGAACGCATGAGCCATCCGAGAACTTCACTCTATCCAAGGATATCATTATCCAGCACTGGCAGTAGGGCCAATCCGACCCCGTTGCCCTCAACAAAGATGGATATCAATACATAAACTCCGAAGACTGGTGGGGATACATGTCCTTGAAAAGTGACCATACGCCTATCTTCCCGGGTACCTACCCACAGCTCTTTAATAACACGCGGACTTTGAATTTCGCAAATACACCAGACTGGCAATGGGAACCATCGCTTTTCAACTCCGTCAATGTGATGGAGCAAGTTAAGCTAGGCGCAAAGGGCAATAAAGGCTATCATTGCAGCGTGGAATGACAATGGACCAGATGCCACTACACAACTCGAAGCATATTATGCGATGAGGAATGGCATACCTGTCGTTGCGGCCAGAATGTGGGCAGGTTCGCGTGGCAATCGTCTCGATGATAAAACATTGGCTGGAACAATCGAGCTCCTGACGAACCGTGCGCCAGGCCAAAACCTTGATAGACGATTGCCCTCTGAAAAGGGAGACGGAAAGGCAGGTGATACGCTCTTAACGTGGAGCTGCAAAGAAGGCACGAAGACACTAGGACATGGGAGTAAAGGGATGAACTACACCCTGATCCTCGACACTACGGGTCCATTTAAACTGATTTCCAACGATACGTCGCTCTCCCTCGACGAAGGTGGAAATCTCGTCTTCAACTCCGACAACTGGGTATACCCACTTCGCTCTGTCACAGAGGGCGACGGCTTCGACCCGGGTCACCCAGGTAGAATATAGACAAATGTTACAAGCTCCACGCATGAGCCGGGTTACAGTCCCACTGACTTCACAACTGACGATTAAAACGGATGTATTAGGCGGAAGCCGAGTATGGATTGATGGAAAATTCAGCGGGAGGTTTGAAGTGTTTGTTTTTGGCGGGAGAAATACGCTCTTCTCATGGAACCAGATGGCACTTGTAGCCCCACTTGACAAGATTGAAGGGGATGGGTTGAAGAGCTTGACGTTCAAGAACGGCAATGGGGATGGGTCAGGTGCCCCCGATTACCCTACGCAGTCGTCAGGAAGCAATCGGGTTGGTTCTGGTTCGAACGCGGTGAGCCTTTGGGCTTGCGGCTTTATTCTCACGGGCATGTATCTCATGCTGTGAGAATCATGAAGCATTGAATGCTAATATAGCTCAACGAAGGATTGATTTTTCTTCTTGGATACTTGAAGTGGTGTTTTTGTATGGTTAACCAATTCATTTCTTCAAAGAACAGCCGTTGGGGTATCTAATGAGACACATTTGTACCATAGCATTTGTAGAGGACTCCTGCAAATTGCGCAGATAACGTGCGGTTCAAGACTCATATCCAACAGCGGCGACCTATGGGTAACCCTCCAAGACCTGCCCCAACGCATTTGCAATTTGGGGGGGGAATTTAGGATCAAACTTGAGAAGTGTAAGATGGCGGGGCACAGGCGACATAAATGTGGCTGACAATTGGCATTCAACGCTGGGCGTATTCTAGACAAGTGGTTACTTTCTAGGCGCCAATTAGCCCGTGGGCCAGAAGCCTGTTTGGCGTCTCTCTCCCGATACGCACAGAAATGAACTGTTCATATATATATAGTATGGATGCAGAAGAAAAAGAAAGAAATATAACAATACGGATTATAGGTACAGCATTTAGCTCCTTGACAGTGTATGTACATGTACATGTACATGTACTTGGCACCCCACGTTGACCTGAGGACTGAGGGCAAACTCGGGAAATTCATAACGACAATCAGCGGATGTATGTAGGTCAATAAATTTGAACATATTTATGACAGCTGATTATCCAAACCTTTGTTTCATGCAATGCAATGCATCATCCCAAAACCCGTTTTCCGTCGCCCTTTTTTGTCAGCCACTGGCGGCGTTTTCATGCGAACCTCTCTGCGACAAAATAAATTATTTTCGCTACATCCGGCCAAATTCTTAACATCTGGTCTGTGAGAAAAATAAAATGAGAAAAAAGACAGCTTCGAATGTGTGACTTTTCCTTCTCACTACAATGTCGCATATATTCCCTGGCCCGTTCGAGTTGCTAGAAGATATAGAATGAATGATGCAAGGCAGGGGGTGTAACTACACCTACCTGAACGCTGGAGGAAGACATTCTATGACGTTCAGCTATTTAAATAGCCTCCTCCTCTCTTGCAAGGCTATTCTCGAACTAGCTGCAAGTGCTTACTTCGAATTGACAGGGAGCCAGGACAGAGAAATGCACACTTAAAAGAAAAGTAGGTAATTACTTTTAAGTGTTGTCCGGCAACCTTTTGGTCTCATATTAATTATCGCACGAACTCACCATCCAAGCTCCAAGATGACAGCTACAAACGAAAACCTCGCGATCCCACGAGGTTCTCTTGTCCTCGTCACTGGAGCTAACGGCTACATTGCTAGCCATGTCGTTGACCAACTGCTCCAAGCCAACTTCCGCGTGCGCGGCACAGTACGCGATCTCACCAGGAGCCTCTGGCTAAACGACTACTTCGCCTGCAAATATGGGCCCGGAAAATTCGAGCTTGTCGAAGTGCCCGACATGGCCGTTGCACACGCCTACGATGAAGCCATAAAAGGTGCATCCGGGCTTATCCACATAGCCACCCCTGTCCTGGTAACATATGACCCTAACGAAGGAATTCCTACTGTCACCAACGGTACCATCAACACGCTAGAATCCGCGCAGACGGAACCATTAATGAGAAGAGTGGTGTTGACATCCTCATCCACCGCGGCCGCTAGCCCACAACCAAATGTAGAATTCACCATGGATGAGGGGACGTGGAATGAGGATATTGTACGAGCTGCGTGGGCGCCGCCACCGTACGAAGGGTTGCAACGTCGACATGACGTCTACGCCGCCAGCAAGACGGAGGGCGAGAAAGTGGCGTGGAAATGGATGAGTGAAAACCAACCAAATTTCGTTCTCAACACAGTCCTACCCAATGCGAATTTTGGCAAGGTGCTTAGTCCGCAGCATCAGGGGTTTCCGTCGACAGCAGGGTGGGTGAAGGCTGTCTGGGAAGGGTTTAAGCGCAAGTATGCGGACGAGGTATTTAACAAGCCGCAGTATTACGTTAATGTGCGGGATAATGCGCTGGTGCATGTTGCCGCGTTGATTTATGCGGATGTGCAGGCTGAGCGGCTGTTTGCGTTTGCACACCCGTATAATTGGAATGATATCCTGGCGGTGATGAGGAAGCTGTATCCCGATAGAGAGTTTATTGATGATCTTCCGGATCTGGGGAGGGATTTGAGCAAGATTACAAACCAGGGGGCGGAAGATTTGCTAAGAAGGATATCTGGGAGCGGTTGGGCGGGTTTTGAGCAGACGATCAAGGAGGCGACCGAGGATTTTATTTAGTTTATTTTTATTTCGCTTTTTATGATTCACGATTTGACGCAGGGAGGGCATTATGGGACATTTTGAGTGTCGCCTGATGGGTTTGGCGCAACCATTATGGAGACGATGCCCAATATCTCTCCAGATATTGATTTATGATAATGATACGGAGTATAAATTATATAGTTTCCGGCTTGCAAATTTGATATTGTAGCAAAAACCAACACGAAACAAGACAACGAGCCCCAACTCCATATTCCAAAACGAGAAAGGAGAAAGAAAAAAGTAAGGAAAAAGAAAACGCAATCTAATTCACACTTCGAATCATAATAGTCTAATTCCCATTAGGAGCTCGGCACTTGTTCGGAATCTGAGTCATCCTCATCCGCATCCTCATCCTCCTCGATAGCCTCAACTAATAGATTCCCCCCTCTGCCGATTTTTTCTCCAACAGAGCCGCCAGCCTCAATTTCGTATACTATGCGAGGCATAGGCGAAACAAGGCGAAAGCCATATTTATGCTCAAATCCTTCGGGAAGCTGGACATCTCCTGATGCGGAGGCTTCTCCCTCCCCCTCATCTGCACGTAATATATCATAACACTCAACAAAGGCATACAATTCCTCGATATCCGCGGATCCCGAGAATCGTCGAATGACTCTGTCGCCCGATGCCAGGCGGATACTAAGGCGAACTGCCTGCTTGTCCGTCGCAGGTGGCTCGTCCGGTATCGACTGGGCCCGCCATCGTTTCCATTGTTCAAGGTCTCTCGCTAGCTTTTCAGCAGCCGCTTGTTTTTCATGAGCCTCCTTCTCTGCGCGTTGTCGCGCGGCTTCCGCCTCTCGTCGTTGTCGAGCGCGCTCCCTGTCTTGTGCGAGTGACCGTTCGTAGGCGGAATCCTGCTCCTGGCGAATTGTCCGCGAAGCTTGCTGTTCGGCTCTCGTGGCACGCACACGATCAAGTGGAGCTTGGCTCTCGGTAATGGCTGAACGAAGTTTTTCTGTAAATTCAGACGGGGTGGTGGGTCCGGAAGCCTTTGTTATTATGGACATCGCGGACGAAGACACGCTCGGGTTGTGCACGATAAGCCCGAAAAACGGGAATTTGGTACATCGAAGGCCGTTGGCAACCTGATATGCCTCCGAGTCTCGGACGTTGCCAGCCCAAACCAAAATCTGGTTACCTGGATCGTTAATGAAGTCCACAACCTCCGTCGACAGAAGGGTGTCTCGGACCCAACTGGCAGTAAGGTCATGTTCTGGAGAAAGCAGGATAACGAGTAAGTACTTCAGTTCTTGGTGGGCCTTTTCCAGAGCCATATTATATCCGTTTTCAAGAAAAGGAATGGCATGACTTCCATATTCCTCCTCAAATTCCCGGATGAATCGTACGGCTGTGTCTTTTGGGCCCAATGGCCTCCTCCCACTTGTATCTCGTCTTCCTCCTTGCAACCCCGGAGTTGAAATATTATTTAGTAACCGAGGGAGGAACGGGAATAGTGATCCAAAAAGCCGGAATGAGTTGGAAAGCAACCTGTAAAGCAAGCTGAAAGGCGTGAAAAGTATGGCAAGTATGAACGGAGAGCGATAGGCAGGCTGGTCTGCTGGTTGTGTTGTTATCCGCGGCGCCAGTTCAGTTGTGCGTCTTGCGGAAAGGGTGCGGAGCGGGATATCGTCATCGCCGTTCATTAGATTCTGGGGGATTCGGGGAGATCGCGCAGGCGGGTTATTTAAAGCAGCTTGTGCTTCTGAGACAAGGTCCGGACCTTCGCCATCGAAAAATTTCGTGATTGCAATCTATCATGAACTGTCAGATGTTCCATTCTCGTTTTGATAGTAGTTAGGCCTCAAGCAAGGTATTATCACCTACCTGGGTATTCCATTCCGACCGTTGTAGAAGGGGGATGGCAGCAGATTCTTCCTGGCCGGTAACCGAAATATAGGTCTGGAGGGCATTTTGCTGGCTCGAGGAGAGCTGAGAAAGATCTACTTCTTCGTTGGGCATTATTGCGACTGATCCCAAAGCTCCATTCAATGCTCTCGGTTATAGGTGTAGATGAGCGTGTTAACAAAGTCTATATGCCGTCATCCATGGGGTGGGTTGGGTTGGAAAGCTAAAGAACGAGTAGTAAATGTGGTAAAAGATAACAGTTCAGGCTATAGGACCAACGGCTCTGTCAATTATACAGCTCATAGGAGTAGGAAGAAGACGAAGTAGAAGTTGGGTGGTGGGAATTGAAGCTAAATATTCTCAATGAATAGAATGAATGGATGAGGCTGTATCAAGATATGCAGTTGTTGGACAGCTGTTTTGCCTGGTACGCATTACCTAAGCACGGCTGTCCCCCGGTTTTGGTATTGACAGGTGTGGTATTGTCATTATGCTGCAAAGTTTGTCCTATACCCCATATCATCCAGCTGTCACGTATTGTCACATACCGTACCGCACAATTCCCCAGACCTTTCCCAGAATGACTAATATACCCCAAGTCCAGTGACCGCCCTGTTCTGTTCGATATCTTGGGATAAGGCGCAAAAAGGCTCGCCGCAGATTCATTTATCATTTATCATTACATCGCCCGACATACATCATCTTTCGGCTGATCTGGCTGTGACTGACATTTCCCCTTGTCTTGTCCCTCGAATACTATACAGTTCCCCCCTTCCGCCCTGGTAATTCCCGATCCCCCAAATGCTATCCTCGACGACCGTGATCAACCGCCTCGTCATGGATATGCAGTGAGTCGCATCACCCCAGTGACGTCCTCTCTGGAGTGCGACTCATTTCAGTTGCTTCTAAACCTTCCGATCTGTTGGATACTGCTTCTCTCGAGTCAATGGAGCCCATTTTGTGCTGAGCTGTGCTGGATTTGCGGTTATGGCTTCGGCAGGCAAGGTCAACTTGGACGACTCCAGACGAAGCACCGGATCGCCGAAGCTGAAAGGTCGCGGTATGTGTCGGGCACATGCATCAATTTACATTCCCAACCTTGGTTCTTTATCTTTTTGATGCCCAAATAAAGAATGCTATTGTTGGCGGGCATGCGCAGTCGCAAGATCCTTTTACTGACTGTTTCGTAACCACCAGAAAATGCGAAAGACACTCTGTGCCGTAACGTGACAATCTACGGCCGATGTCGATACGAAGATAAAGGTGCCAGGAACCACATATTCTATTGAGCTTTCTTGTGAGGAATCGTAATTGACTTGTTTATATTAAAGGTTGCGCATTTAACCACGACCCGCACAGGGTAAACGCCCCGCATAGCACTGAAAGGTTAGCTTGGCATACTTATTTCCCTGCCGCATCTTGATATAAAGGCTTATTCGGTTCGCAATGATACTCGCAACAGCAAGAAACGACTCAATGTCGACTCTCCTAGTTTCACCCCTTCGCTCCTGAATGGCTCAGGAGGGGCCAAGAAACCCACAGCCACAACCACCATCTCCCCGAAGGCTGCCAGCGCAGCCCCGTTTCTTCCTAAAGGCATAATCTCACGTGCGGTGCCACCTCCCTAGAGCAAGCAATTGTAACGCAGTTTAATTGACAGCGAGCCTCAGGATCGAATGCTTCTACACCTCCTATCCGTCAAGATACGTCTACCCCGGAATGGATTGTTGCGGATATCCCAGACTTTATCCCACAAGGATTCGATGCAGGACAGCTGGTGAGATGGTCCTTTCCTTATTCATCATCATGCTACTACTTCATCACTTCTAAATTACACAGTTAAATTGGTGTATCAAGCCTTCTGTGTCTTAATATCCCAATAAATTATCATTATCCCCGTTCTTTATTTTAATGTTCGAATGAACACCTATTTTATGCCCTGGTGTTTCACGTTTTGACCATGTATCTCATTCATCAGATATTAACACTGTGTAGGACACTTTACAGGGCAACGGCAATGGAGCAATACCAGCGGGCGCCTTTGATCCCTTCATTGGACCCTCTACCACCCCATTAACAACTCCTGGTGCCGTGGGTCCTCAGGTTACCCCCAACCCATATGCTCACGACCCCGCCGCCCTTGGTGCAGCAGCGTACTTCGGTCCTCAGAACGCTTTCCAACAACCGGTACGTCCCGTCTGATTCGGCCCTTGAATATACTGGCAAAATTAACCTATCCTAGGTTCAATACCATCTCTACGCACCTATCGGACCACATAACCCGAATATATTGGGCTACCAAAGAAATGTCCATGATTTGTTTCTCCCAAATGATTTTCGAGAAGAATTACAGAAGAAAGCAGCGGCCACACTGCAGACTCTTCCCAGTATGTCTTTGATGGTGTACAGCTATTTCCTGCTCCTAATCTGAACTCCCATTGCTAACTCAATGAAGACTCTCAACTTCCGGCGCAAGTAGACCATTTTCACTCTCTTGTGCCACTCGATCTTTCCCACCAGAAGAATGCGGCGATATTCGGTTATCCTAGCTGGGTGTACAAAGCTCAATCAAGTAAAGATGGAAACTTTTACGCTCTTAGGCGACTCGAAGGTTTGTTCAGCGAAAACATTCGCTCTGCCTTTGACTCACGACTTATAATATTTTTAAACAGGATTCCGTTTGACCAACGAAAAGGCCATTCGATCAGTCCAAAATTGGAAACGAGTGAGCAATGGCAGCGTGGTGACAGTCCATGATGCATTTACAACCCGCTGCTTCCAGGACAGCTCCCTAATATTTGTCACTGACTACCACCCGATGTCCAAAACGTTGGCGGAACACCATCTTGGTAGTTCCGGTCGATATCAGGCTCGCCAAGCCGGAACACATATCCCCGAGCAAATCCTATGGAGCTATGTCACTCAGATTGCCTCTGCTTTAAAAGCAATTCATAGTGTGGGATTGGCTGCACGAGTAATCGATCCTAGCAAGGTTTTACTCACAAGTAAAAATCGCATCCGACTCAATGCATGTGCCATTCTAGACGTGGTGCAGCATGACTCCCAACGATCAATCACAGACCTCCAAAGTCAAGACCTCGTAAACTTTGGCCAGCTGATCGTCACTCTAGGCGCAAACTCACCTTCCGTGGTGCACAATCCGACAAAGGCCATGGAACATTTTACCCGCGCATACACCCCTCAGTTGAAGAACTCCATATTCTGGCTACTGGGGGCATTGCAAAAAGACCAGGACCGCAACATCGATCTTTTCGTCACCGGCATATCCTCCCAGCTCATCTCCACCTTCGACTCCGCCCTCCACCTCGATGACGAACTCACTTCCGATCTCAGCCGGGAGCTCGAAAACGGGCGCCTCGTCCGCCTCCTCACAAAACTCGGTTTCATAAACGAACGCCCTGAATACGAGCATGACCGCCAGTGGTCCGAAAACGGCGAGCGTTACTTCCTCAAACTATTCCGCGACTATGTGTTTCACCAAGTTGATGCTCAAAATGCACCCGTCGTCGACCTGGGACATGTGCTTACCTGCTTAAACAAATTGGATGCGGGGACAGATGAAAGGGTTACGCTGATTAGTCGTGACGAGCAGAGTTGTTTTATTGTCAGTTATAAGGAGTTGAAGAAGGCGGTAGAATCATCATTTCAGGCGTTGACGAAGCATTCGAGGAGGGCTTAAAAGGTGAATATTAGCTTTAGTTTTCTGTGGCCTGTTTTTACTTGTTTGTGTTGTTCTTTTTGTTTTTCTTTTTAAGCTTTTGGTGCGATTAATTGAAATGGGCTGTCGGGCCGGCCTCGTTTATTGCTTGTTTTCCGTTTATATTATATATCCCTCGTTTCATTTACGTTTGGGGATAAGATGGGATGGGATGGCGAGAGTGGAATTCGGATTTCAGGAAACCAGGAAATGGTTGGGTGTGTTGGATTGAGCTCTAATTTGACTTGGAATTGGGGGCGACCCACAGATAGCACCGATGGGGAACAAAAAGAAACAAACGCCAGAAAGAAAGGAAATCGTCTAATTACTGAATCTTTTTTTTGCGACATGTGGTTTCGCTTGGGTAATTGACTGTGGTTTATCTATATTAGGGATGCTAGGTACAGATAGGCTATTTTATAGGGTGGGAGGTAGTTATATAGCATCCAACAAGCAAATATGAAGTAGCAAATAGTTAATGTAAATGAGAGTTATATATTTACAATGCCTTTCCTAGCATCTTGCTGTACATTGTTATTCGTAATTCTGCGGTGGTATTGAACTGTAAAACACGCCCGTGATATACAGTTTTTAGGCCAGCAAACAGCTGCATCCATCCATTTATCTATTACCACTACCTTATTCATATAATTCTACAAATAAAAGTTAATTCATAACATAGCATGACGTTGCATTCCGCGTTATCGTATCTCAAAATATAAATACCGATAATGAATAATACATTAAAACCCGGCACAGCACAGCACAGATGCAACGGAAATCACAGAACCAAGAAAAAAAGCTGCTGAACCAGGAAAATAATGGAAAATAGAATGAAAAAGATTTTAAATGAAAAAAAAGAAATGGAGGCAATTCGGCGTCTTTTCCGCCCACCATTGATTGCTCCAATGGACCTAGGCTAAGGCCCATCAATCCCCCACTCGAGGCTTCAAACATGCTTCCCCACGCTCAACGAGTCAAAGCAAAAAAAAAAAGCAACCCGGATAAACCGGAGACAAAACACGCAATGATCACTCATCCTCCGCCTGCAAAAACGGATTGGCAATCTCCTCACTGCCATCAGCAGGCGAGATGAGCACGAGCAATGTGCCGCGGGCAACGACAAGGCCGAGGGAGCGGGTCGTTTGGTTCCCCTCGTCGTCTGCGTCGGGTGAGGGGGGAAATTGTTAGTTGGTTCTTATCGTTTTTGGGACGGTGTTGGAGTAACGAGGTTGATATGGATTATATCTATATATATATAGACTGGATGTGTACATACCACGCATAACTTCTTTTACGTCATCGAGGACGAGGTTCATGAGTTGGTCATAGCCCTTGAGGGTGCCGGTAACTGGAGGGAGTAAATTCAGTTAGCTGAGTGAGATTGTCTCATGAGACTGTCGGGCAGGTGAGACGCTGATAATGTATAGAAAGCGCGTGAAATTGGGTGTCGTATAGGGCAACTTGGGGGGTATATGTTGTCTGAACATGTTTCGAAGATATGTGCATGGATGCATGTTCACTGAGAAGATGGCTTCCTCCATCGAAACAAATGTTATGTAGGGTCTTGAAAGATAAGAGATTTGATCCTGAGAGGGTATATACTTAGGTTAAATCCTAAGTATATGTTCTATGCGGACATGGATGTGCTTTTCAACAGGAAAAGTGGGTATAGATATCCATCCAACATATTTTGATATTAAAAGACCACGGATCAAAGACCAAACCGCAAACCTCTCCAATAAGGCAGATTTGACCACAAAAAAAGAATAAAATGTTAAAAAGCAGTAAATAAAACAGAGGATAGAAAGCAAAAAGCAAAAAGAACTGACCTTCTCTACCCCCATTAAACTTCACACTAACCTCCTTCTCCATATACTTGGTCAGGTCCAAAATATTCTCCTTCTTCGGTTTTTCCTGTTGCTGCTGCTGCTGCTGTCCGCCTTGCCCACCCTGTCCTCCCGTCTGCTGCTGTTGTTGGTGATGTTGATGTTGATATGATGCACCGCCACCCGCACCGCCACCTCTCTGGCCACGGTAGCCATAGCCGCCCGCACCACCAGCTCGACCTCCGCCGCGTCCACCACCACCGCGGGCACCAGCACCCCGGAAGGAGCTGCGTTCGGACATGATTGAGGGGCTACAGGGGGTTATTTAATGTTTGCGGGGGTGATTGTAATTATAGTTTATGTGTTATGTGCCTTGAAGGAAGTAAAGAGAGGGGAGTTTGAAGGGGGTGGAAAAAGGGGGCTAGGACGAGGATGTTGTGTGTGGTAAGAAAGTCGGTTTCGTGATGTTGGAACGTCGTTGGCCAATTTTTTTGGGTGGTGAGAGTTTGGTTGCGCGTGGAATTTTGTTAAAAGGGCGTGGCTTTAGGGTTCTTATTTATCCCTCGTTTCTGAGTGGTAGCAAGCGGAGATATTGAGGAGTTGCCCAGACAGATACAAGAGATACAAGGGAAAGGAATATGTATCAACTGTCGTATTCTTTGCGCATTTTCGTAACTAATGAAAAGCTGAGCCACGGCGTGTGGAGTGAACCCGTTCCATCTTCCTTCATTCGTGAAAAACAATTTTTGCATGGTTTTTTAAGTAAAGTTAGCTACCATGGCCATGTCTCAAATGTACTGTCCATGTACATGTACATGTACACTACAGATCAGACTCCGCTGTGATGAAGAGTATGTAATATTTGCAAACTGCATTGGGGATTATATTTTGGTGTGTCATATAGGTCAATGATTCATGGTGTGTGGAAATAAGTATTCGGACACAAGGATGGGGAATACAAGGCCAGAATAAGAATTTATTGATCATGTTTGAAATTATCCATCTAGTCCTTGCAACGTAGTAAACCTAAGACACACTGTTGGGATCATGTGTAATTGTCTGGTTAACTAGGTGTTTGATCACAGAGCTGGCCAGTTAAAGCGCAGGCATTAATCACCTCTCAACCAGGGGAAAGATACAAAAATATTAGCTTGGCCGCTCATCAGCACCAGCAGGCTCTTAATCATACAATTCTCTCGGTGTTGTATGATCCCTCTTCAAACTGTGCGGAGCCGTAACCTTAATCCCGCTCTCAATCCTTGACAATGTCATATCATACCCCTTATAATCGCACCAGGACTTGGCCATCTTCGCCGCATTCTTGATCTCTCTTCCATTCAACTGCCACATAGCCAACTCCTTCAAATCTTCATCCGTAATTTCTTTCATGGCGCTTCTTACTTCAAGGGTCTCTTCTTGTTCCCCATCTGCTACACCAGGGCGGGGTACCATCGGCGGCATTCTTTCCAGGAACTTGCGCCAGACGGTTTCGCGCGTCTCTGGCGTGAGGGGGCTAAATAGAAGGTGCAGATTGAGGCGCGATCGGAAGGCGGTGTCGATGGTTTCGTACAGATTTGTCGTGAGGAAAATGATACCTCTGTAATATTCGAGTTCACGCAGGAAGATCGATACAAGTTCGTTGCGGGCGATGTCGTTGGGATGGCGCTCGGACATGAAGACGTCGGCTTCGTCGAGTAGAATTACCGCGTCCCATTCGATTGCCATTTCAAAAACTCTCTTAATCTTCTGGCCAAGGTCGCTGGCTAGGATTCCCAAGTCCTCAGCTTGGAGGTAGAAAAGTGGCCGGCGGCATCTGTCGGCAACTAGTTGTACACACAAAATGTTATTTAGTTCGCGACTTTATTACTTTAGCGTATCAGAGAAGAGGGATTTATATCAAAATTTGTACTCACCCGCTTCTGCAGTCAGCGTTTTCCCAGTTCCAGGAGGACCACTCAGGAGAATATTCAGTCCCTGGCCTAGGGAATTGGAAAAGTTAGTATGAATAGTCTGGTCTCACCTTCCAAGTTAACATCTCCAACTAACCTTTGCCTGCAATAACGTCATCTTCCTGGCGTTGCACCCCATGGTGATTCTCAACAAAGGATAGAACTAGATCCTTCTGTTGTTTATCGTACACCAGATGATCGTAAGCTTCATCGTTCCATTCCACCGATTTAAGCTCGTCAACGTAGAAATTCACTAAATGGAGTCAACTGATGTTCTACTAGCCCCTTTCCGCTGGAATACTCACACCACAATTTGTTTCGCAGCGCATATCCTTGAATTATATGTTGCATGAGAGCCAAGTCATCACCAATTTTGAGCATTTCCTCCTTATTCTTCTGCTGTACCTCCTCTGACAAAAAAAGTTTTGGAAGGGAGGGCAAGTCATCCTCGAGCAGTGTTCCTTGACTAGAGGCGGGATCATTGGCATCCGCATCTTCCAAGGGTTTGGAGACAGATTCAAGTACTAGTTTCTTCTGATATTCGGGGTCTTTCATTTCTTTGTTGGGCATTTTTATTTGATATTTGTTATATCCCCTAACATCGACAAGGATCCTGCTATCAACCTAAACAAGGCATTAGCAGGAATTTTCAAGGGTTTTGATCAAGCTTCTTCATAACATACATTATGCCTTCTCCCTTTTGAATCTAACGCAATATCCGTGTAAGCCTTGTAATGAAGCCCTTGCAGGTCAAGAATATTCGTGGCTCTAGCCTTCAATCTCGCAATGACGGCCTCTGGACTTTTGTGGAATCGCAACGGGTAATGAGGAAGATCGGTAATAGGCATATTTCCAGCAAAAGTGGGAACTGTCAAAGACAATTCCTCCCAGATAAAATTCTCGCCATCGAAAACTATGGCCTTGCACTTGATTAAAAGTTTTCGCCGAAGCCCTTCAGTGCGGTACACGGTGTCCACAACCTTCATCAATAATTCACGATTGTTTTCCCAACTGTACACGTAGGTACCCCTGGGAAAGTAGGTCCATGCAAGAGCCCATGATACGAGACCGCTATCTTGCAAGCGTTTGACACGGGTTTTCGTCTCGGTAAACATGTCTCCCGCCAGTTTCACCAGGAGTTCAAGATGAGTTTTGAGAGCACTTCCTTGTTCTGTATTCCTGTAAAGTTCAGTAATTTCATCCGATCGAAAGTACAGGGCACTGAATGGACTTTCGAAAGGCGCAGTTTCTGTCGCTTCGAGATAAATTTCATCATTTTTTAGGATTTCCTTTAGCGCTGCGACAAGAATTGGGCTTTGGATTTCGAGAGAGTGGTATTTTAGGCTAAAACGTCCAGATATAATCGGTTTAGAGTCGTCTTTGGCTTTGTAAACAACGATGGCCACACGGTCGTTATCCTTCGCGGCTTTTTTGCTCAGCTGTTGTCGTGGTGGATAGTCCTGCCAGTCATAGTAGGAATTATTGCTATTTTTGCCCTCGTACAGTGTCTTAACAACTGCGCTCAATCCCTGTTCTGGCTCCTTTCCCTGGGAGGCCAGGCCCTTTGGAACGTCGGACGACATGTCGGAAACGGTAAGTTTTGACATTTCATTTTGCCCAGCACGTGTCACCTTACATCTCCATTTCCAGAGGGTTTCGGAAACATCGACCCTCATCTTGGACGGAGCGGGTGCTGAAGAGCTGGGAAATCTAGCAGAGAAGCAAATTAATGGGTAACTATCATGCAAATTAGTAACTGGAATGCTTGACTCGATGAGAATAAGCCGCAATTGTGAGGAGAGCTATACGTACCAGGTGGCAGACAATAACAGTCCGCCTACAAAATAAATTAGGATTATTATTTGTTGACGATGAAGAAAAGAAAGCAGGTCATGAAAAAGTAAGGGAAATGGTGAGATTTTAAATTGCAAACCTGGGGCCTGGAAGGTTGAATGGAACTTGCGCTCACTGACACTGTTACAACTTGTGACCGCGGGGTTTTGCTGGGGATCGCCGTCTCTCTGCATCCTCTGGAAGGCCCCCAATTCCAGACTAGAGACCAGCCCCGGAAGCTTTCGAGGTTGTGGGGCAAGGATGAACTGAGCGCAACAACTATTGGAGGAGATGTCATCACAGGCGGCAGCATTTCCGGGGTATGTATGTAATGTACATGTACATAGTCCGTACATACAATCCCGTTGCCTCACAGACAGCCAATGTCTTTAGCCGCTCCTCTACCCCACATATCTGAGACTTGGAGGGAAGAAAACGGGACTCAAGCTCCAAAGAGGAGGAAGGCGTCCTACAAGGTTGAGTTGAAACTTGAAGCTGTAATATTCCGTATGGGCCATGCTATTTCTCCAAGTAGTGAGCAAGAAACGCTAGGCTGTCGTTTTTCGGAGGATTTTTGCGGCTGTGAAGCTTTGGTGCCCAGCATGCAGGAGGTGCAGTAGTAACGTTAGTCTGAGGCTCTGTAGACCAAGCTCCTCTCTCCCCACAGTCTCAAATGGCTAAGCTAGGCCCGAAGGCTAATAAGAGTGAAATGGCTTGCCTACAGGCTGAAGGCCGGGCTGACAACCTGGCAGGTAATCTAGCCATGGTTAGTTTAGCGGCCGCCCGTAAACCTGTAATAAGTTTGTGAGAAGAAATTCATAGGCGAAGGTGCTGAAATTCTCCAACCCCCTTGGCGGAAAATAAGCGAGCCGGAATTCTGGTGCCTGCGGAGAGAGCTATCTGAGGCTTCTGAGCTGGGAATTTATGGATGATTCAATTGACAAAGCTTCTCTCTGATTCCTGGGCTTTATATTCCCAGCTTGCTTTCAGTTTTTGCTCTTTGACAGACCTTTTGGTCAGCCGATAGAGGAGATGCATATGCGTCAGACATTTCTATTCCGGACGAAAACTCTTCTATTGAACGATGGAGAATCTGCATACTCCGGCGGCAATAGTGGGAATAGGCGAATCCTATCCTCCCCTTTACTTCCCTTCGATATCTCAGTTTGCATCGAGATATTCACCAACCAGGGCTTGGAAAGCAAAGAAACGGCTCTGGCCTCAAACGTGAATGATCGAGACATTTTAGCCTCTGCCGATCATCTAAGGTGTGCGTGGGCCCGTCTTTCAGTACTGATTCCCAGCACAAGCAAGTCATTTCGACCATCCGAGACAAGTGAACTTGGTCGACATCGTCATGGGCGGACGGAGATAAGGCATGGCCTGTACAGACAGTGCATGTACTCCGTAGTTCCATATTTACGGAGTATTGCACCAATAAATACTCTGTCTTTAGCGTTAGTCGCAGACAGCCAATGGTGCAGCTTTGAATCATGCCTGAGAGGTTTCAATTATCATCTATAAATGCAAATCGTCGATCATCCACGAAATAATACAATAATAATCAAAGTGTAGATAACAAATATTAAAAAAAAAACGGATGATGAAACTTACAAAGACAAAGCTTGCATCTTGCAGAGAGGAGAGTTGGTGGAGCTTTATATAAGGTCCCGTAGTAGCGCTTAGCCGTCTCAGGCTTAATCAGGGTCTTCTCACCCTACCTAAAATACATTACGATGTATCTACTCCGTACTCTATGGATATATTCAACATCGTTATAATCAAAGCTAGAATTGGTGTTAGGTTAAGAAATAGAATTCTCGAGGTTATAGATTAGAATAAGAGCGTTTAGGGTTAGCCAGAGTGGTATTCCGTAGAAGCCTAAGAAATATGACGAAAATCGCTCTCAAATGAGTATAATGGGGTGTGTGGTATTCCTCCTGAATTGGAAATATGTTGAGAGTCACTCTGGATGCGAGCTTCCGTCGTCCTTGGCCCAACGGTAACCCGGATAATCTCGAATATCTACTCGATAGAGCAGGCGGAAAATGAAGCCTTTCACTTTATCTCAGTATTCAGGCCCTTTGCCCGGTTGTTATTGGTTAAGGACCGTTTGAGCCTGCTGAGATAACTTTCACTTCGCATCCTGATGATCAATTTTCCACGTTTTGTAGGGTCATTTAGTAGCGGCATACCCAAGCCAGCAAATTCCTGTTCATGGGCATACGGAAATAAAGGAAGAAAATTCACCTCCCTTTCATCAATGGTCTTTACTAATCTAGGGCCGTACGGTATGACCATTCTCAGATCGTCACCATGCCGCTCAAATTTTGGGTGCTCCTCCTCAACGATGATGAAATGGGCGACTTGAATGTGTCTGGAACTTTTAAATCGTATTTTTGTTCCTTCCTTCATGCCAGGTTTGATATTAAAGCTAAATACCTTGTATATCCTTTTCAATTTCCCCGTCGAAGATTGGTATTGTAGCACACTAATTTCGTGCTGCGTACGAACGCCTGTGAAAAGGTCTTCAAGTGGAACACCTATGCAATGTTCGGTTGGCCTTATGGAAGAAATTGTTGAGGAAACAGGAAGCTCATGGTTGTCATCCTTAACTAGCTCCACACCTGTGTCCCATGCATTTGCGCGAATAGGTGATGCGACCCTCATTCGTTCTAATGAGCCATAAGCTTTGAGGAACCGTCCATCTTCAGGACTTACTCCATGATGGGCTGTATGATGGGCAACGCCTCTGAGCCAAGAATCGATATCTATCTGTGGCTCCAAGTCGGAGGGGTCTATATTCATCGCGTAATGGGTTCCGCGTCCCATTTTAGTTTTGCCGGCATCCACCCCATTGCTCTGAGGTGATGGGGTATGTCGTAGGTTGTGACGATAAAATTCTATAGCTAATCTCTCCAATATATCTTCCTCCGTCTCACCTGGAGCTCTGACATCGATAACTCTTTCTTACCGTTGCAGAGAGCAAACATGCTCTGCCTAGGCACTGCGATTTGAAGAGTTAGCAGCCAGTAGGCTAGACTCCCTAGCGCCCACATATCAACTGCTTTGGTATATTGGCCAGCATCTGTATCGGGTCCAAAGCCAAGTACCTCCGGGGCCATGAACATGCCATCAAAACGTGTATAGAGAGCTGTTGAATCTCCCTGCACTCGCTTGGAAATTCCAAGATCTGCAAGCTTCACCCACCAGAAGGGCGATTTAGTAACAACAAAGACATTCTGCAACACACACACACACTTGTTATAAACACGTCGACGAATACATTGATCACACTCGCTTAAGACTTTACTGCTGGCTTCAGGTCGCGGTGTGTGAATCCCCTCGCATGCATGAAGCAAATAGCTTCGTTCAGCTGGAGCATAATATCCTGTGCCTCAGTCTCATATACTGGCTGCACCCAGCAGTTATGTAGGTCACCAAACTGGAAGTATTCCATGGCGATGTACAGGTGTGTATCGTTCTGGAACCACCCTTCGAGTTGAGCAAAATGGGCCTCATTCTAACGAAACATTAGCTATTAGTGAACAAGCTGGTGCTGTCAATAACAAAGAATCGTGCTTGACATCATACCTTGGAGAACGCAGCCATCGCCGTGATTTCCCGAAGCGCGTCTATAGCTGCCTCCTTTCCTATGGATTTGGGGACCTCTTTCACCGCGCGTTGATGACCATGTCCATCGTCTTCCAGATAGACAGTGCCAAAGCCTCCCCTCCCTAATTCTTTGGAACGCTTCCATGTCCTTATCTCTACCACATTCCGCAGCCCCCGACTTCGGTCAGAAAAGTTTCGCCGTTGGCGGAGGCCCGAGTCAGAGAAGGTAACTCCTGTTGAAACGTATCCAAGAAATCGTTTCCCGCTGAGGAATGCTGACCCAACTTGGGTCGCTCAGAAGATCCATGTGGACAGGTGAGGTCTCGTCCAAGCAACATTATCATGAAGGATGTAACAACATTGAAAAGAATACAGATGGGAGGGGTGCCAGCAACTTTCCAGTCTCAACGGCCTGGGGGAACATATGAGAAAAGAGGCTTAGCAATGTGGAATCCGAATCAGGGCAAGGCTGAGTGGCTCTACCCACAGCAGCTATAACAGTTCAACATCAGCATTCCCGCCTCTTGGTTGGTTAACCCGCCTAGCTAGTGGTAACTAATCTACCCCGCCGTGAGAGGTATTTCATTTCCTGTCAGGCTGCGATGAAGTTGATCGGCCTAGACAGCATTGGTGTGCTTGTAGAAGATAGACACTCCAGCAATCCGGTAAAATAACATACCCAATATTAAAACCCATTCAGCCATATATATATCCCATCGCCTATCCCATTTGAAAAAAATTTCGACCATATAACTTACACCTCCACAGATTTGAGATTGACTGTGAGGCGCACCTCAGGAATAGATATATCACTGGTCCAGGGGGTAGAGCTTGCCATAAGGTTCATTCAGTCATTAATCATAAACCAAAACATCTCCCGAGTGATAAGTCCAGCTAATAGCTGCTCACAGATGAGGGAAGCGTATCGTCACTCTCGTCCAAGCGTATAAAGCGCTAAGACTAGCCTGAGGGACCTCGCCCTTCGAGTCGAAGGTGTCTGGTTCAAGGCCGAAATACAAATTAATGTCATTCTGGAGTTCAGCACATCCAACCACCACAGGCTATTAAGTTTTCAGGAGGAATGCCTGGACACTGGGGGCATAATTACACGGTGCCCTTCGGCTGCTGGAGAGTTACACCAGTGTCGATCATTCTCGAGGGGTTAATGTTAGCCGTCGCTATTGGGACATTATTGGCCTGAATAAGCACACCAAGACAAATTATAGCCTGCTTGAACGGCGTCTACGGGGCTTAATATCAGACCTTGAAGTGTGGCATTCAATATTCGACCCGTCCTGGTATCTCCTAGCGCGATTTGTCAGCGGCAAAATCGATGATGCACTCGAGCAGACGACGGGGGGGGAATTCCACAGTGCAGACCATTACAACCGTCCAAGAAATAAGAGCACTTGTTGATTCCTCTTCCCCCACACCACAAAGTCCCCGATCAAAGCTGCCAATCCTGTCCACGGATTACCTATCAAACCAACGTGAACTAGCACATGGCTCCTCTCTGTGTCTCGCGACTGTTGCACAGACTGGACAAACAGTACTACTGGACCTCACAACGTACCAAGAGGATGTGGATCACGATATCGTTCTCAACACAGTGAAGGAGATGACACAGCTTCTATCCATCTCAGACCCATTTTCTCTCGGTTTCCTGAAATGCCTAGGCGTATTACCATGCAACGATAGACAATTGTACTCTCACTACCGAAGCAAGCATCCCCACTAACCCTACGCTCCCTTCTCCAGCAACAGCAACAACAACAAGAAGGAGAAGAAGAAGAAGAGAGCAGCAGCAACGCATCCCTAGATGCGAAATTGCAAATCGGCAAATCACTCTCCAGGACAGTCTTATCACTCCACACAGCCAATTTCGTGTACAAAACATCCGGCCCGAAACTATAATCCTTCCGCTAGGAACCATAGGAGAGATGAGCGAACCATACCTTATCGGCTTCGAGCAACTACGTCCATCCTCAAGTCACTCAGCCCTGTTCGCGGACACGGTCTGGCACCGAAATCTGTACAGACACCCAAACCGCCAGAGCCTCCGACCACAGGAATACTACAAGATGCAACACGGCATCTATAGTCTAGGCGTCTGCCTGCTGGAAGTAGGCCTATGGAAGTCTTTCGTTGTGCTCTCTGGCGAATTGCAAGAGCTGTGCCCAAGTGCGTTGCTGGACATTTGCCCAGAGCTAGGACTTAAGAATAAGCAGCAGGGCGGCGTTGAGGATCAAGGAGAAGTTGGTCACTCAGGTGAATGCAAGGCTTCCTAGTCTTATGGGCTGGACGTACACGGATGTGACACCATCGTGTTTGACATGTCTTGATAAGGGGGCGTCGAACATATTTGATGATGAGCAGGGGTTGTATGATGAAAATGGGATACTGGTTGATGTTGCTTTCATTGGGAAGGTTCTTATGAGGTTGGAAGGCATCAGGCTTTGATGACATGTGTTAGATTTGGTGCGTTATCTCCCAGCACATTTTCTTTTCGCTGTGTAGAATAGTAGTAATATTGAAGAAAGGTGGTTATATAAAAGTGATCGGAATGAACAGAAGAAGTCCAGGGCTTCAAATATGTAGTCACGTGGTTTGATTAAAGCCCGGGTCCACTTCGCTGAGAGATCAACAAAACATATAACGGTGTTATCATTTATCCCCTTACCTATGTATCATTCTATCATTATCTGTCGACGTGGAGCCTTTCAATAGACACAAGCCAGTTCGTCATACAAATATGTGTCCCTTGGAATACGTAAAAACAAAAGAGTGGCCCGTTGGGTACAAAAAAAGGGGTGCGTGAAAGTCGAGAGAAGAAGATACATCCCAACGAACATAGTGTAACTATATACAGAGTAGGGTTTAATTCCAAATCCCTCCCGAATCCATCTACAGAAGCGACTCAACCGGGGGAGCAGTTTACCAACATTGCTCTAACATAGTCGCGCTCTTAAAAGTGCGCTGCTAGCGATTCACTCCCCATCAACCTTCGGAGCAGTCGATACATCACCATCATCTTTATACGGCCACACCCTCCACGCAAGCTCCCGCTCATGCTCCTCAGCCTGTTTGACCATCTCCATCCGAAACCCCAAATTCATCTCCCGCGCAAACTCAAAATTGCCCGGCTCCGTGCCACCCTCCAGGTCCACGCCCATCGCATCCCGCGACGCCGAAAGTAAATCAGCAGACTCATTCCACTCCGCCGCGTCGTCTAGCGCCTGCCGCTGCTCCTCCGGCGTGAATGAGATGGGGCATGGTTCCGAAGATGATGAGACATTCTTCCATATCTGCGTGAATGCAACAAGTGATGCCATGAGGTTGATGAAATCCGCATCCCAGGGAAACGCCGTTTGCGAAATGAGATACTGTATCATTCCCAGGTAGGGGTATTGGAGGGCGTTGAAATGGCGTTGGTTCTCTAGTCCCGTAACTGCAGTGTAGTACACGTTTGCCTGCTCGAGGCGGAATTTAGTCCATTCCTTTTGCTTATCGATGGGGCTAAGGCTCTCGTAGTCATCTGGCAATTCCGGTTTTGCCAACGTTTGTGATCTGGTCAGTTCATGTTCACAGAATGCAGGGTAGCCCGCCTGTATGAACAGTGGGAGGATGGCAGCGTCTTGCCAGTCAATGATTCCGAGGATTTTGGTGGAGTTAGGGGCGAGGAAGATATTTGGCATGCTCAAGTCTGGGTGCCGTAGTATAGGGGTAGTAAGGTCCGGATCTTTTGGGGCCAAATGCGGCGCGATACGGAGATACTTGGAGAGGAGAGAACGATGTTCATTGGGATCAATGGGCTCATCCGTCTGAAGCAAAAAAGTGCGACGCGGCTGTGGTTTTGCAAACTTGAGCAGCCAAGCAGATTCTCGCTTAGCAGATGCTGTGATGGCATCTTCAGGCTTTGTCCCTATTCAACAGGTAAGCCTCCTCGAAGGAACATTTAGAAAAAAAATATATAAAAAATAAAAAGGGAATAACAAATGTCATCATGAGCTCCTTACAAGGGCCCCGGTCCAGCGACATATCTTTTCGTTCATCAAACCAAAACTGGCGCTTGGCAATAGGTCCAATGCAAAATTGCTCCAACTCGGGAATACCTGTATGCCGCATTCTAGCAATATCATGCTTGTAATACAAGCTCCCATACGCCGGGAACCTGTAAGAGAATATCCTCTTCTCAATCTCAATAACCTGCTTAAGCACATCTTTCATCTCCACCGTAGAAAGCTCGAGCCATCTCGAAGCAAGACTCTCCCCATAAATCCGCTCCATGATAATATACTCCGCCCCAACCGGATTCTCCGCCGTGGCACAGTAAGCCAGAATCCGAGGAACAGGAACCTCCAAACAACCCCGCAGAAACCCCACAGTCGCAACCTCACTCGCCGTTGCATAACACGACGGCCCAGCGATGGGCGTAGGAATCCGCGCAACGACTTCCAGCCCATCATCCATAGTGAGGAGGAAGACTTTATTGAAGCCCCCCTCCGCCAACTTGATAATACGAACACAACGTTGCCTATCGACCGCCCTCGCCGCGGCGCGCATGAGTTCAGCAACATTAAACCGGACATATCGTTCCTTCAGCCGCAGGCTCTCATTGAAACTGTTCCCCCCGTTAGTTAGCTATATACCTCTTCTCTTACTAAACTACCGCGCGAAGATTTCAATTTAAATATATATATATATATATATATATATGTATATAAAATAAGAAAAAAACTAACATCCAACGTCTAGACGTATGTCGGAAAAAGGATTCATCATTAGAATCAGGGTCGACGTGGTTGTCGACTGCTAATTGCGACGGTGTAGATGTAGACGTAGGCTGTTCCATTCCTGCTTTTGCTTTGCAGGAATGAAGGCGGCGCCATTGGCGGCGCTTCAGGAGAGGGAATGGGGAAAAACAAGGACGGGGGAACTTTGGACCATTGAGTAACGATGTTAAGTGAGATGGCATTGCTCTCTACTCTCTACTCCGTACAGGGTATACATCTAAAAATGATGCTTTGGCGTGAGTGTGCTGTTTGTTCGTTAATATTTACGGCTGAGAGTTGGATGATGGAAAAAAAAGAAAAGAAAAAAAGCCAGGCTTGAGCGCCCGCTTGCCGCTTAATCAAGGGGTTGGTTGGTACAGAGTACTCTGTATTGTTATACTGCGTACAGGAAGAAACGCCACAAAGGCAGACATACGGAGTACCTACGGAATTAGAGTACACGACGGAGGACACCACACAACTATACGGTAATATCCCTCATAGTTAATCCGTAATCCATAGATGTAAGAGAGTTAGTTATATAGTTAGTGATCGTTTAGTTATGAGACTGATTATAACTAACCGTTAAGCTAAATAAAAACAACAACAACTGCGCCGGTGACTAACCTTGGAACTAGCTGTGGCTGACAAATTCCATCCGCAACAAAAACATCATATATATATATATACGGATTACGGAGTATATTATATATTATTTCTCCAAGCCAGAAGGCATTTACAGAGTATGAATGAGCTGGAAATGACGCCTCATCATCCCACCTCCTCAGTAAAAAATATAATATAAATTAAAAAAAAGTAAAACATCACCAAAACTAGTTTCTCCCATCCCATTCCACTCCTCCCCCACCTCCCCTCCTCCCCCGCCCAATAATAATATAATATTGATATGCATACAGAAGAAAAGCGGGGATGTGCATGTATGCGTGTGTGTGACAAGTTGATTCTTTTCAGTTAGTGTGACACTCAAACTTAACAACTAGTAAACAGAACCGGGAGGAGAGAGAACCGGGGGGGGGAGAGAAGGCAGCGCGGGGCGTAAGTAAGGTTTAGTTACATATACATATATGTTCTTTATGATTTGATTTGATTTGATGTGATTTGATGTGATTTGATAGGGTGTGTGTGGTGTGACAACATGCTCCATTCATCCGCCCATGTACGGACTACTCCGTACCGAGTAATCCGTAGAAGGATGTAGGATGTAGGATGTAGGATGAAAAGGGGACTACTCCTTGTTTTGTTCAATTTCGCAATTACGGTGATATGTAGTTTTAACTCCAGTCTATTATCTACTGGGGGGTGGAGGAGGAGGGGGCGCGTGCGGTGCGGCGTCTATGTGTGTGTGTGTGTGTGTGTGTGTGTATGTAGTTAAATATTACCGTTGCTTACCAAGTTATCAGAGGTGCCTAATCAAAGGTAAGTTAGTTACTGTATTATTTATCTAGGTTGCCGGGTAGAGGGTGAAAGTGGGTTGGTTCTCTTTCTCTTTCTCTTCAATGTTCATGTTCATGTTCCAGTTCCCCTCTCCTCACCGAATGGATGTGGAGGTATGCATGGATGTTGGTGCGGGACGTATAATAGTTGTAGGTTAGTGTGGTGGTGAGAGTTGGGAGCTGGGGCGATTCAATTGTGGCTGTGTCCCCGGCTGGTGGACGGCGGCGGCGGCGGGCCGGGGGGGTGAAGGGGTTTGAACAGTTGAAGGGCGTCCACTCGCCGTGCAAGGCCCAATTTGGGGCTAGCAGCGCGGAATCGGATGGAATGGTTTTATATTCGGGTTTTATGCAGGGAAAAAATGCTGTCACTTTCAGAAGAGAGAGAGAGAGAGAGAGAAGAGGAAGAATGAACAAACAAACAAAGAATGAGAGAGAGAGAATATATATATATACTAGACATTCTAAGGCCTATCCCTCCATTCTATCCCATTCCTCCTATACTCTACACTGTACAAAAGAAGAAAAGGTATATATATATATATACGGAGTACATGCATTAAAATAACCCTTACCTGGGGTATGTTTTGACTCCTCCATTAAATTGCGGTTGAATTCCAAAAAATTAAAATAAAAAAAAGAATTTCCTTTTCCTGTAACAGTGGCGGGCGGGCGGGTGGGTGGATAAGTTTAGTTTAACTACATATCATATTTCCACCATTTCCACCCCACGCCAATCGGAATGATCGTATATATCCAAATATAATAACCAACTCTCCACCCTATTATTATTATTAATTGTCACATATCCATTATTATATATCCGTATAACTAAACCTACCACCACAAGCAAAACT